>CAUYON010137279.1:0-53566 GCA_963573935.1 Arctocebus calabarensis | reverse complement strand
GTCACCCTGGGTAGAGTGTTGTGGCATTACAGCTCACAGCAACCTCCAATTCCTGGGCTCAAGCGAGTCTCCTGCCTCTGCCTCCCAAGTAGCTGGGACTACAGGCGCCCGCCACAACACCCAGCTATTTTTGTTTGGGTTACAGCCGTCATTGTTGGTTGGCGGGCCCAGGCTGGATTCAAACCCGCCAGCTCAGGTTTACATGGCCGGCGCC
Organism: Arctocebus calabarensis; assembly: GCA_963573935.1. Taxonomy (NCBI): domain Eukaryota; kingdom Metazoa; phylum Chordata; class Mammalia; order Primates; family Lorisidae; genus Arctocebus; species Arctocebus calabarensis. Next base: position 53,352 of record CAUYON010137279.1, on the reverse strand, counting down.
TTAGCCCACTGAGCCACAGGCGCTGAGCCAATTCTATTAATCTTTTCAAAGAACCAACATTTTGGTTTGCTGATCTTCTGAATGATTCTTGTGTTCTTGATTTCATTTAATTCTGGTCTGATTTTAGTTATTCCTTCTGCTAGATTCAAGGTTGGATTGTTTTTTGTCCATTTGCTTCAGGTGGTCATTAAGTTGTTGACTCTCTGTTTTCTTGATAAAGGCATCTAATGCTATAAATTTGCCTCCTAGGACTGCCTTTGTAGTATCCCACAGGTTTTGATAGATTATGGCTTCATTATCATTTTGTTCGAGAAATCTAATGAAATCCTTCTTAATCTTGTCCTTAACCCAGCTTTTGTTCAGCATAAAATTATTTAGTTTCCATAACCTTATGTGGGTATGAAGATTTCTGTTAGTGTTAAGTTTTATTTTATGATTGTCTGAGAAGACACAAGGAATAATTTATATTCTTTTGAATTTGATGAGGTTAGATTTGTAACCTAAGATATGATCAATTTTGGTGGATGATCCATGGGCTGAAGAGAATGCGTACTCAGTTTTTATTAGGATGAAATGTTACGCGTATGTCTTTGTTAAGTTCATTTGTTACTTTGTTTAGTTTCTGTTTGAAGGATTTGTCCATTATGTCAGAAGGTTGTTGAAATTTCCAACTACTATGGAGCTGTAAGATATCGTAGAGCAAGGCTTTGTTTTTTAATTTCTAGGTGTGTTTACTTGGGTGATAAATCATCATGCTGGTTAGTATGAAGAATGGGTCTGAGTACTTCCTGTAGAGCTGGTCTAGTTGTGGCAATTTCCTCAACATTTGCATATCAGTAAAATATGTGACTTCTCCATCATAAATGAAACTCAGTTTAGCAGGATACAGGATTCTGGGCTGAAAACTGTTTTGTTTAAGAAGGTTAAAGGCTGATGCCACTCCCTTGTGGCTTAAAAAGTCTGCAGTCATACTGATATTTTTTCCTTTGTAGGTATTATTTTTCTTACACCTCCTGCTTGCAGGATTCTCTCTTTCATATTGACTTTGTTAATTACAATGTGTCTAGAAGATGTTTTGTTTGAATTGAGACATGTTGGAGTTCTGAAACACTCTACTATCTAAATTTCTGTGTCTCTCACAATGCTTGGGAAATTCTCCACCACTGTCTTGAAGTAAAGGTTCAGTGCTTTTGAGAGCCATTCTCTTCTCCTTCAGGAATCCCTATAATTTTGGATGTTTGATCTTTTGGAGTAATCCCATAACTGTCTCAGGGAATATTGAGTTTTTGTTCTTTTTTCTGCCTCTTGCAATGATTGGGTTAATTCCAAGGTCTTGTCTTCAATTTCTGAGACTGAGACTCTCTACTGTGTTTTGAAGCTCCTTGAATTCCTTTTTTTTTTGTAGAGACAGAGTCTCACTTTATTGCCCTCAGGAGAGTGCCGTGGCGTCACACAGCTCACAGCAACCTCCAGCTCCTGGGCTTAGGTGATTCTCTTGCCTCAGCTTCCCAAGTAGCTGGGACTACAGGTGCCCGCCACAATACACGGCTATTTTTCTGTTTTTGCAGTTCGGCTGAGGCCAAGTTTGAACCAGTCACCTTCAGTATCTGGGGCCGGCGCCCTACTTGATGAGCCACAGGCGCCACCTGAATTCTTCTTTCAACTCCTTAAGCTCTGCTATCTTTCCTAATTCTGTTCAGATCCTTGGTGACTTTGTCTTTAACTTCACTAATTTCTTGACACAAGTCTTGGATTACTTTTAGATTTTTTTTTTTTTTTTTTTTTTTGAGACACAGCCTCAAGCTGTCCCCCTGCATAGAGTGCTGTGGCATCACAGCTCACAGAAACCTCCAATTCCTGGGCTCAAGCGAGTTTCCCGCCTCCACCTCCCAAGTAGCTGGGACTATAGGCACCCGCCACAATGCCTGGCCATTTTTTGGTTGCAGCCGTCATTGTTATTTGGCGGGCCCAGGATTCAAACCCGACAGCTCAGGTGTACGTGGCTTGTACCTTAGCCCGTTGAGCCACAGGTGCTGAGCCACTTTTAGATTTTTTTTCCCTATCTTCTCCTAAATTGCATCCATCTTATTTGCCATCTGTATTCTGAAATCTGTTTCTGACATTTCAACAATTTTCCTATTAATGGTATATTCTGCTGTATCTCTCTTTCATCTCTGATTTGCTCTGATTTTTCATGTTGCCAGGATTCTTCTGCTGGTTCTTCATGTATATTTTCAGCTTATTTTTTATATTAATTATAGTTTGTTTTTTTTTTTTTGCAGTTTTTGGCCAGGGCTGGGCTCGAACCCGCCACCTCCAGCATATGGGGCCGGCACCCTACTCCTTTGAGCCACAGGAGCTGCCCTTAATTATAGTTTTTTAGCAGAAAATGTTAGGTTATCTCTAAATAGTTATTGAGAGATTATCTAATTGGGGTTACTCAGCATCCCAGAGACCTGTTTGGCAGCTTAAACTAAAACTGGCAGGCTAAAATCAGTTGTAGTGTCCCCAGGATATGGGCCTCACCACTCCTTCACTCTGTTAGGGTTTATATCTTTAGCCCTTCTCATATACGGCCTTCTGATACTCCCTTTGGGGGGCTGCAGTGTGAGATTCTCTGATGGCTGGCCTTGCTTTCTCTAAGTTGGGTAGGATAGTGGTTGGGGGCAGATCACCAGATGCTCCTAGGCTAGGGGTTGAAGGTTTTCCCAGTTAGCTTGCCAAACTGCTCCTGTCCTAGTATCAGCCCACCCTCAAGTTCAAAGCACCTGCATCACTCTGGGAGGCCAAGGTGGGTGAGTTCAAGACCAACCCGAGCAACAGACCCCCATCTCTAAAAAATAGTCAGGCATTGTGGCAGGTGCCTGTAGTCCCCACTACTTGGGAGGCTAAGGCAGAAGGATCACTTGAGCCCAGGAGCTTGAGTTTGCTGTGAAGTATAACACCACGGCACTCTACCAACGGCAACAAAGTGAGACTCTATCTCAAAATAAATAAATAAAAAATATAGGTATATATATAAGTAAAAATAAAGGAGCCTCATAATTTTCTTAAGTCCCTGTTGTAAAAGATCTAACCATGTGGTTCCCCTCTGTCCCCACAACTGGGCGTGGAGAATCTTCAGGCCACCCAACTGCTCCCACCCAATTTTCTGCCTCATCATGAATGCCCCTCACGAAAATTTAAAGCATCAGGGTTTTTTACTGGAGTCCTAGGTGCAACTGACCAATCCTTACTGGCAACTGGGGGAGGGGAAACAGCCTGCAGTCTGCTTCCCAGACCTTCCTAGGGTGGGTTTGCCTAAGGGTAGGCCTATCTTTCCTCAAGTTAGCAGAAGGAGTTGGGGGACAGGGTAGGGTGGGGAGCTGGGTTGAAACACCAGGAGAAGCCCACCAGGCATCCCCGTCTGGGCAGAGCCACTCCAGACGGCAGGGAAATGATACCTCCTAGAATAAGGGACACCCAGAAAAGACTCTCCCCCACAAAAGTGAGTGCAGTGAAGCCATAATTTCCTCTCTCAGTAGGGGAGCAGAGCACACTCAGTTCACCATAACACACAATGCAGAAGAGCTCAGCTGAAGACCTTGCCAGACATTTTAGGAGGGCAGGACCTTCCTTGACTGGGAGGCCAGTCAAAGACCTGGCCAGTTGTGTTGAGGGAGAAAGTGGCCTCTATGAGCTTTGGTTTCCCAGTGGTCTAGTTGGAATTCCTTCACCTTTTCTGACACCTGATGGTGGGACAGACCCTCCAGATTGCCTGGGCCACTAGGCTAGCACTCTATAAATTGCTAGAGTGCTGGGATGCTGGCCTCTGCAGAGGGCAGTCTGTGAAGTGACCAAAAGAGAGGGGATGAGAGGTGGGCACAAGGCAGGAGAAAAAAAGTTAGTTCACTTTTCTGTCAGGTGGGATGAGGACTTGGGGGTTGGAAACTCCTAGGTGCAGGAAAATGGGTTTTGTGGCTCTCTCCTGTGGGATGAGAAATCCTGTGTTCACTGCTCTGCACAGAAAGCCCATGAAAAGGGAGGGGAGGGAGAAGGGTCCCTTAGCCCTTTGTTTGGTTCCAGTCTCCTTCAGTCCCTTTGCCCTGTAACTGTTTTTTTCTCACCCTTCCTCTTTCTTTCACATCTTCATTTGTCTTCATGGGGATACTGAGCACCTTGATTTCTTCTCCTCGTGTTTGATCCCTCAACTTCAACTGCTCTGAGTTAACTTCAGTTTTTCTCTTTCTGGACTGGAGCCTCGTGAAAGTTGTCTGTAGTCAGTCATCTTGCCAGCGATCCTACTTTTGGTTTTGATTTCACAAATTGTATCTTTTTTACATTGTGTATTGATTAGCAAAGAATTATAGTTAGATTTATAGTTTTTATGCTTTTATCTTTTAAACGCTATATCAGAACTAAAAGTGATTTATATACTTAACATTATATACTACCTGATTCTGTATTTATCTGTTTATCTTTACCAGAGAGCTTATTTTCACATGCTTTCATATTGCCAACATCCTTTCATTTCAACTTGAAGGACTCCCTTTAGTATATCTGGTATTGCAAGTCTTGTGGTGATGAACTTCCTCAGCTTTTGCTTACTTGGGAAAGGCTTAACTTCTTCATTTTGCATGAAAGTTTTACCTGGTATAATATTCTTGGTTGGTGAGAATTTTTGTTGCTGTTCTTGTTTTTTTTTTTTTTGAGAAAGAGTCTCACTGTGTCACCCTGGGTACAGTGCCATGGCGTCACAGCAACCTCAAACTTTTGGGCTTAAGTGATTCTCTTGCCTCAGCCTCCCAAGTAGCTGGGACTACAGGCGCCTGCCACAGTGCCCAGCTATTTTTTGGTTATAGTTGTCGTTGTTGTTTGGCAGGCCTGGGCTGGATTCAAACCTGCCAGCTCCAGTGTATGCAGCTGGCATCCTGGCTGCTAAGCTGCAAATCACTTTAAATATATAATCCTGCTCTCTTGTGTTCTTGTAGTGTTTAGGGTTTCTTCTGAGAAACTACTGATAATTTTATCGGAGCTCCTTTGTATATGTTGAGTCTCTTTTTTCCTGTTGCTTTCAAGATCCTCTTTGCATTTTTGATAATATGTGGTTTCTCCATGGGGGTCTCTCTGATATTATTCTTATTGGAATTCATTGAGCTTCTTGAATTTTTTTTTTTTTTGAGACAGAGCCTCAAGCTGTTGCCCTGGGTAGAGTGCCGGGGCCTCACTGCTCATAGTAACCTCCAACTCCTAGGCTTACGCGAGTCTCCTGCCTCAGCCTCCCAAGTAGCTGGGACCACAGGCGTCTGCCACAACGCCTGGCTATTTTTTTTTGGTTGTAGTTGTCATTGTTGTTTGGCAGGCTGGATTCAAACCCACCAGCTCTGGTGTATGGGGCTGGCACCTTAGCTGCTTGAGCTACAGGCGCCAAGCCTGAGCTTCTTGAATTTTTAATGTCCATGTCTTTAGTCAAAGAAGTTTTTGGACATTATCTCTTCAAATAGGCTCCTGACATTTTCTCTCCTTCCCCCTTCTGGAATTTTCAAAATGCATATATTGCTCTACTTAACTGTGTCCCATAAGCTCCTTAGGCTTTCCTCACTTCTTTTCTCTTCATTCTGTTTTATTTTTGTTCCTCTGACTTAATAATTTCAAATGCCAAGGCAGGTGGATTGCCTGAGCTCAGGAGTTCAAGACCAGCCTGAGCTAGAGCAAGATCTTCTCTAAAAAATATAACCAGGCACTGTAATGGGTCCCAGCTACTCAGGAGGCTGAGGCAAGAGGATCGCTTGAGCCCAAGAGTTTTAGGTTGCTGTGAGCTATGAAGCCATGCCTTTTACTGAAGGCAACAAAGTGAGACTCTGTCTCAAATAAAAAAATTCAAATGATTCATCTTCAAGTATGCTCTTTCTTCTATTTAGTCAAATCTAAACCCTTCTAGTAAATTTTTCCAGTCAGTTATATTCTTCAGCTCCAGAATTTTAGTTCTTTTTTATAGTTACTATTTGTTGATATTCTTATTTTGTACATGCATTGTTTGCCTGATTTTATTTAGTCATCTGTGCCCTGTTTTAGCTCATTGAGCATAATTTTCTTTTTCTTTTTTTTTGAGACAGAGTCTCATCATGTCGCCCTCAGTAGAGGGATTAAAGAGTAAGTATAAATGCTAGTGTAATACTAGTATGTTACATTTACACCAGTATACTTTATTTTCTTGAGACAGTCTCACTATGTTACCCTTGGTAAAGTGCCGTGGCATCACAGCTCAAAGCAACCTCAAACCTCAAAGCAAACTTCAAATCACTTAAGCGATTCTCTTGCCTCAGCTTCCCTAATAGCTGGGACTACAGGCACCCGCCACAACACCTGCTAGTTTTTGTTGCAGTTGTCATTGTTGTTAGCTGGCCTGGGCCAGGTCTGAACCGGCCAGCTTGGGTATTATGTGGCTGACTCCGTAATTACTGTGCTACAAGTGCTGAGTCTTCTTCTCTTTTTGAGACAGAGTCTCACTCACCCTGGGATTGTGTGCCTTGTTATCATAGCTCACAGTAACCTTAAACCCTTGGACTCAAGTGATTTTCTTGCCTCAGCTTCCCCAGTAGCTGGGAACACAGGTTCCCACCACAATGCCTGGCTATTTGTAGTAGCCACCACTCTTGTTTAGGCTGGTCTTGAATTCCTGAGCCCAAGCAATCCACCCACCTCGGCCTCCAAGAGTGCTGGGATTAAAGGCATGAGACATTGTACCTGGCCTATTTTATTTTTTTTTAGACAAAGTCTTACTCTGTCACCCTGGGTACAGGACAATGCCATCATAGCTTACAGAAACCTCAAACTCTTGAGCTCAAGTGATCCTCTGCCTCAGCCTCTTGACTAGCTGGAACTATAGGCACCCGCCATAATGCCTGCCTAGTTTTTCCTTTTTTTAAGTTTTTCTATTTTTATTAGAGATGGGGTCTCACTCTTGCTGAGGCTGGTTTTGAATTCCTGAACTCAGGTGAGCCACATGCCTCAGTTTCCCAGAGTGCTAGGATTACAGCATGAGCCTATAATGTGCCTAGCGTTCATTGGGCATCTTTAAGATGGTTATTTTTACACTTTATCTTATCCATAAGGCTGAGAAGCAATATGGTTATTTTTAATTGTTCATAATTCATAGGTCCTCATTTCCTTTTTTTTTTTGCAACTTTTTAGGCCAGGGCCAGGTTTGAACCCGCCACCTCCAGTACATGGGGCTGGCGCCCTACTCCTTGAGCCACAGGCACCGCCCATTTCCTTTTTTTTTTTGTAGAGTCTCACTTTATTGCCCTCGGTAGAGTGCCATGGCGTCATACAGCTTACAGAAACCTCCAACTCGTAGTACTCTTGCCTCAGCCTCCTGAGTAGCTGGGACTACAGGCACCCCCCACAACACTGGCTATTTTTTTGTTACAATTTGGCTGGAGCTGGGTTTGAACCTGCCACCCTCAGTATATGGGACTGGCACCCTACGCACTTAGCCACAGTGCCACCTAGGTCTTCATTTCTTTAGTCTCAGTTTCTACAGACTTACTTTGTTCCTTTTATTGGGCCACTTTTCTATGTTTTGTATGCTATCTTTTTAAAGCATTAGGCATTTCAGATTGGTTTCGTATAAGACCTTCACCAATCAACCCAACTAGAGATTTGGAGGCTTTTTCAAACCTTTTCTGTTAATGCATCTTCTCTGGGCTTGTATGTGTGTAATTTCCCAGTAAAAAGGTTTGTGTTCACTTATCTAGTGCCCATAATCTCTTGATGCCCCCGTTGTCTGTCTGCCTAATACAGTCTCTGTTGTAACAAACTGTGGTACAAATCTTTTTTCTTTGTGACCTCAACCTGTCATAAAAACTTCTATTCCTACCACCACTCCAAGTCAGAAGACAATGGAAACTGCCCCTTAGGAAAATCCCTGAAGAGTCTGATAACCAATTAATGGTTCCGTCTTCTTTTTCCCTCTCAAAAGAGAAGATGGGAGTTGGGAATTTTTTCCTAATCATACCAGTGTGCCAGGTAGGGGAGGTGACTAGGGTAAAAATCTCTCCTTGGCCAAAGTTTTGTCAGGTTTCTCTGAACCCTCTTTTCAACGAGGCCTTGACTGTTATGCTTCTGTGTTCATCTTTGGATCACAAAACTGCATCTTGAAGTTTTAGCAAGAATCCTTCACTCTTAGGCCAGGTGCAGTGGTTCATGCCTGTAATCCTAGAACTCTGGGAGGCCGAGGCAGGTGAATTGCTTGACCTCAAGAGTTCAAGACTAGCTTGAGCAAGAGGGAGACCCTATCTCTATGATAAATAGAAAAATTAGTCAACATGTGGTGGGCACCTGTAGTCCCAGGTACTCGGGAAGTGGAGGCAAGAGGACTGCTTAAGCCCAAGAGTTTGAGGTTGCTGTGAGCTATGATGCCATGGCACTCTACTTAGGACAACAAAGTGAGACTCTGTCTCTTAAAAAAAAAAAGGAAGTCAGCCAAGAAAACATAAGAATGGAATCCATAATAAAATACCAAATTGTTCCTACCACTGTTGTACCTCTAAGACCTTGAAGGCTTCCAACAAGTTAGCTTGATACTGGTCTTTCCTCTTACAAGGAGGAAAATCTTCCTATGAGTATGTTATTCCTGTGCCCACTGTCAGTTGTAAGGAGGCAGCTTGAAAGTCCTGTTGTGAGATTTCTGTCAGCTTTAAGTTTGGAGCTGGTGCAGAGGGGAACAAACTTCAGATGCTCTTAAAACTACAATATGAAGTTGTCAGATGGGACTGAGAGTCCCTCATATAGAAAATTTGGTCCTGGCTCGGCACCAGTAACTCAGTGAGTAGGGCACTGGCAACATACACTGAGGCTGGCGGGTTCAAGCGGGCCAGGGCTTGCTGAACAACGATGACAGTTGCAACCAAAAATAGCCGGACGTTGTGGCAGGTGCCTGTAGTCTCAGCTACTGGGGAGACTAAGACAAGAGAATTGCTTGAGCCCAAAAGTCTGAGGTTGCTATGAGCTATGATGTCACAACACTCTACGGAGGGCAACAAAGTGAGACTGTCTCAAAAAAAAAAGAAAAGAAAATTTGGTCCTACTTAAGATTTTTTTGGCTGTTGTTCTTTTTTTTGTTAAAAGAAAAGGAATTTACAGACTTACCTGTGTGTTATTCCTGCCCCTGGAGTCTTGCATTTCAGTTTCCCTGTTAGGAGGGTGGATTGGGAAGAGCTACTCTGAGGCCCAGACTAGTCTAAGAGGAGTCCAACTATGAGATGACGATAGTCTTGTTCACACCTGGAAGAAGCAGGCTTTTGTAACTCTAACTCCTTATTCTTCTAGGCCTAGAATAGATGACAGGAACAGTGGAGAGTTGGTGGCCAACTGTATGATTCCATCTTTGAAATGATAAAAATAAATTAACCAAGAATTTATCTGAGAGTTATTGGGGTCTAGCAAAAGACCAACAGAACACACCTAAAGAAATTAACAAGAAGGAATAACCAAGATAAAACAAATTAATGAATTTAAAAAACAAAGGAAAAGTAAAACAGCAATAGATTGCTAAGTAAAACCAAGGGTGTGAACTCCAAAAAAAATGAAAATCCCTTGGCAAACCTGTGGAAGGAAGAGTTAAAGAAACACAAATAGACATCAGAAATGAGGAAAGAGGAAATACATACATGGATGTGAATAAAAGAATTATGAGAGAATTTCAGACACATATAACTTTATACCCGTGAATTTCAAAATCTGAAGGAAATGAAGTTTCCTGGGAATATATGTAAATTATCAAAATTAGAACAAGTTGTGGGCGGTGCCTGTGACTCAAAGGAGTAGGGCGCCTATATTCTAGAGGTGATGGGTTCAAACCCAGCCCCGGCCAAAAACTGAAAAAAAAAAAAAAAAAATTAAAACAAGTTGTTAAAAGCCTGCATAGCTTAGTAACTCTGTAGGGGAACCACTCCACCATGGTGCTGGGGTACCTTGTGCTATCACTATAGGCCACATAGGCAAAGGCTTGGACCACAGCTATTGTGAACCTTGTGATCCCCTGGGACATAACAGGTTGAGGGCTTGAGAGGAGCTGCCTCCCTATGTCCCCTGGGGAGACTGTCACAAGAGAGTTTCTCATGGCTCCCCAGTCCTGATGAGGTCTGAGGCTCAGACTGTAAATGCCTAAAGTTACCGTCTAAGCATGGACCCTCAGCATCAGGGTGTTCCATAACCCATATTATAATAATCTTTTTGGCTCCGTGTCTTTTTGGGGTATGTGACAAGGACCATCAGGAGCTGGCATTTTAGCCTACTCTTCCTTTTGCTGTTTACAGTCTTCCTCTCCCTGCCCTCTTTTTTCACTCTCCTCCTCCCGCCGCCCTCGTCTCGCCGCTGTACTCCTCCCAGCGCCGCTGCTGCCTCCCGCCATTACACCGAACGGCGCCAGCCACCAGGGTACCAGGCTTGCAGTCCTGCTCACACCTACCCGCCCCGCTGCAGCCCTTTCCGCCCCACCCCTGGATAGCGTTCTTCCGCCTGGGCGCCCCTCCCCCCCGCGGCCCGCCTACTTGCTTCCCGTGGGCTCTGCAGAGGCATCTGCGCGTCTGCCTTTATATGATTGGTTCCCGCAAGTGTCACTCCGGGGTTCGCAGTTCGTCATTGGCCGGTTTTCGTCACGCTGTCGAAGTGGGTTAAGGCTGAGCACAGAGCGCGGAGCGCGGGGAGCGACCAGGGTGTGTGTCGCATCCTCTTTTCCGCGGCTGGTTGCTGATTTTAGACGATGGAGCCACTAGCGGAGGGAGTCAGTGTGACCGCAGTGCCTCTGTCAGGTTCCTATAGCAATGATGAGTGTCCCGAAGTCGAAAAAGGAGTTGGCCTAGCGGTTGAGAAGAACGCAGGCACGAGAGGAACGGAGGCCGTTGGGGACAGCGAAGAAGACGGGGAGGATGTGTTTGAGGTGGAGAAGATCCTGGACATGAAGACCGAGGGGGTACGTGGAGGGGGAGGTGCGTTCGAGGGAAGAAGGTAGTGGCTGTGGAGGCTGAGGGCTGCGTGGGACGGGCAGCTCTGGGACTTGAGGGGCAGGACTCGAGCTGGAGACACCTATCTGTGCGAGTACGAAACATAGCGGGCCAGGAACGTGACAGAGCTAAAGGCTAGCAGGCGAAACGGTGAGAGTAGCGAAATGACATTTTCGAATGGACTTTTAAGTGCCGTGTCTGTGAAGGATGCTTCAACAAATTTTAGAGAATTGATTTGTAAAAGACATGAAGCAGGGTGGAATGTGGCGTATGACCGTCAAAAGGGTTCAGAGACTTACCTGGTGAGGGATTTATGTGGTCACTAGCATTTGGGTACGTGGTAGGGGCCGCTGCTCTGTGCCAGGAAGGAGTGATATGATAGTGAAATGATGTTTCTCTTCATAATACATTCTCCACGCCGTGGTTCCACTGCTTTCTAAAACTATAATCGATTCTCTGGTTTACAATTTAAGATAATTCCTATTTTCTATCAGACTGAAATACGTATCTTACCCAAGAGGGTCGCAGTAAGAGGCCTTCAAGGCCAGGCGCTGTGGCTCACGGCTGTGATCCTAGCACTCTGGGAGGCCGAGGCAGGTGGATAGCTAGAGCTCAGGAGTTCGAGACCAGTCTGAGTTGAGACCCCCGTCTCTACTAAAAATGAAAAACTGAGGCAAGAGCATCACTTGAGCCCAAGAATTCAAGGTTGCTGTGAGGCCATGGCAGTCTACGGAGGGCGACAAAGTGAGACTCGGTCTCAAAAAAAAAAAAGCCTTGAAAACCTGGTCAGTATCTTTCCTCTGTACCCTAGGTATTGTATGGATTGTAGCCTCACAGTCATATCTGAAATTCCTCATCATACCATGTGTTGGCCTGAACTGTTGTCTTCCTGATGAAACTCAGCTTTTTAGGGACTCAGAGTCCATTTCTCTGTGGACAGCCTTTTTTGACCCTGATCTCTGGAGAGAGAGAGGCTTTCTCATCTCTGCCTTTATTGCAATTTGGAAGACCTCCGTGAAGACATTTAAGACATGTTTGTTGTGCTAGATCGTGTACTCCTTGGAACTTGGAGGAAGCATGGACAATCAGAAAGTAATGTTTTAATAGTTAAATATAAGGTGATCAGAGAGCCCATACACTGGTCAGTGTCTGTATTGTATTCTTTTTATTGTCCATTATTTCTAATTTGTGGTATGCTGCTTTGTGTTAATTTTTTTCAGCATTCATTCAGCAAATTTTATTTTGTTTTACCAACTACTGTGAGCCAGATGCTTTTAGGTCCTTACAATAATAGAGATTAGTTAAAGCACATACACAGTTGTAGACGCTAGAGGGTTCTCTTACTCAGGCATATAATTGAAATCTAGTGTTGTTAAGATTGTATTTGCAATACAGCAAAGATAGGAATGTTTTTATGTGTAATTTCTCCAATACTTGTATATTGTAAGCACCTTGAGGTGAGAGAAGCCAGACATAGACTGTTTTGTATTGCCTGCATTTTAGAGAATTGATTTGTAACAATAGACATATAGAAGACATTTAGAAAATGTTCATCTAGGCTTGGCGCCTGTGGCTCAGCGGGCTAAGGCGCCAGCCACGTACACCTGAGCTGGCGGGTTTGAATGGCCGGGCGTTGTGGCAGGCGCCTGTGGTTCCAGCTACTTGGGAGGCGGAGGCAAGAGACTCGCTTGAGCCCAGGAATTGGAGGTTGCTGTGAGCTGTGATGCCACAGCGCTCTATCCAGGGTGACAGCTTGAGGCTCTCTCTGAAAAAAAGAAAATGTTCATCTAGGAGGGTAGTATCTTTAGAATTAAGATGATTCACCCATTCATATATGAGGTCTGACAATTAAGTTTATGAACTTGGCACCACTGTACAAAACAGCTGCCAACACCTGGTGGTGTCTCTCTGAATAGTGTTCATTATTGTTGTTGCGTGTTTTAGTGTGCTTTTGTGAGAATGTTGGAGCTTGAATTAGAGCAACAAACAAACAGTATCTTTAAACTTGGCAGGAGTGGAAGTAAAATCAGGGACATGCTAGTCCAAGTATATGGGGAAAATGCCATGAGGAAAACGGCAGCACATAGATGGATTGTATGTTTTTCTGAGGGAAAAGGAATGCCACTGATGAAGAGAAAGTCAGGGGAGCCAGTAACGAGCAGAACTGATGAAAATATTGCAAAAATTTGTCAAATTGTATATCAAAATCAGAGTTAGGAAAATCTTAGCTGAAAATCTTAGCCAGCGCTCATGGATCTTGCATCAAGACAGTGCACCAGCTCACACAGCACTGTGAGGGAGTTTTTAGCTAGTACACAAATAGCGCCCTCCCTACTCACCTGATCTGGCCCCAATAAAAATAAAGGAAATAACTGAAAGGAAGACATTTTTATGACATTCGGGACATCAGGGGTAATACTGTGATGGCTCTGATGGTCATTCCGGGAAAAGAGATCCAAAATAGCTTTGAAGGGTGGACTAGGTGCTGGCATCAGTGCATAGCTTCCCAGGTGCAGCACTTTTCCTAGGATGAGTTTCTGAATTATGTACAGTATTTAATTTTGCCAGCCTTAAAGAATTGTAGTCACTACAGGTCTCATATTTTAGTCTAAAGTGGATGAAACTAAGAAACTTTAAGGCAATTAAGCTTTAGTCATATAAATTGAGTTAAAATTCTAATTCTTAGATTTTTAGGTGCTCTTGTGAAGAGATGATTTATAAGATGAGATGTATTATTAATTCACAACACAGCTGTGACAGTTGTATCTTAGCTATAGAGTAAGCCAACCAGTTGGTTAGTCATCTAGTGGTTGACAGACATAAGGGTTCTGATAGTTTACTAGGCTTCCTCTTAGTCTGGAGATTTAAAATGTAATCAGAAAGGCTTAGAATTGACTCACTTCTTACTAATTTATATATTTCTTTTCTTTCTTTCTTTCTTTTTTTTTTTTTTTAATAAAGACAAGAGTCTCACTCTATTGCCCAGACCGGAGTGCTGAGGTGTCAACCTAGTTCACAGCAACCTCAAACTCTTGGGTTCATGTGATCCTCCTACCTCAGCCACTAGGTAGCTAGAACTCAGGCACCTACTGAAAAGCCCAGCTAATTATTTTATTGCTAACTTATATATAAATAACTAGTCTATGAACTATGGAAATATATACAGAGACCATTCCAGTCCACACATTATTATTTGTAATTTATTTGGGGTGAAAGAATGAGCAAATAATTAAATTCTAGTATCGCATACTACTTAATTGCCAAATATTTGAGGATGTTACATTTATCTTTTTTGTAGAGACAGAGTCTCACTTTATCACCCTTGGTAGAGTGCCGTGGCATCACACAGCTCACAGCAACCTCCAACTCCTGGGCTTAGGCTATTCTCTTGTCTCAGCCTCCCAAGTAGCTGGGACTACAGGTACTCACCACAACATGTGGCTATTTTTCTGTTTTGCAGGTCGGCTGAGGCCAGGTTTGAACCCGCCACCTTCGGTATATGGGGCCGGCACCCTACTTGATGAGCCACTGACACTTCCCCTACATTTATCTTTTTAAAAAATGATTTCTAAGTTAATTGTGTTTTGGTCAAAGGATATTCTTTTTATCTGTGGAAACATGCTTTACAGTGGAGCATGTGGTCATTTCTGGTAAATAAGTTTATGTGCACTTGAAATAATCTTTAGGAATTGTTTGAAATTGGTCCTGTAGGTCAGGTATGCTAATTGTGCTGTGCTGTACAGGCTGTGATTTTTTTTTTTCTCTTGATTGCATTTTCTATGCACTTTCCTGTTCTTAAATCTACCATACTGATTGGAAGGTAGTTCTTTTTCCTCTTTGTAATTACATAATTATTGCCACATAATACTCTTTGAATTTTGATTTAGAATTATTAAATCTTTCTGGTGAATTTAAATTTTGCAGGGTAGAGACATGTGCTGGTGTGTTTTTTAATTCAGGCTAATCTTTTTTCTTTTCTTTCTTTCTTTCTTTCTGGCTAATCTTTTTTCTTTTCTTTCTTTCTTTTTTTTTTGGAGACAGTCTCAGTATGTTGCCCTCCATTGAGTGCCATAGAGTCACAGCTCACATCATCTTCAAACTCTTGGACATAAGCGATTCTCTTGCCTCAGTCTCCCGAGTAGCTGGGATTATAGGCACCCGCCACAACACTCAAGCTATTTTTTTGGTTGGAATTGTCATTGTTTAGCAGGCCTGGGCCAGGTTCAAACCTGCCTGCCTTGGCGTATGTTGCTGGTGCCCTAACCATTGAGCAAAGGGTACTGAGCTGATCCAGGCTAACCTCATTTTACAGCTGGAACATTTAGTCCATTTACATTTGTTGACAATTTAGGTTTAAACTTGTCATCTACTTTCTGCTTTCAATTTCTTGGGTTTTAAGAAAGCACATTTTTGTATATTTTATTTATTTATATTTTTTGAGACAGAGTCTCCCTCTGTTGCCTCAGATAGAACGCTGTGGCATCATTGCAGCTTACTGCAACCTCAAACTCCTGGACTCAAGTCCTCCTGCCTCACCCTCCCAAGTAGCTGGGACTACAGACATTCACCACGGACATCCAGTTAATTTTTTTATGTTTTTAGTAGAGGTGGGGTCTCCCTCTTGCTTAGCTTGGTCTCTAACTCCTGAGCCCAAGGGATCCTCCTGCCTTAGCTTCCCAGAATGCTAGGGTTACAGGTGTGAACCTCCAGGCCAGGCCAGGCCAGGACATTTTCATATGAATTATTTTTTGTTTGGCTGCTTGAATTAGAGTAATTTAATTCCTGTGAGAAGTTTGAGAGAGGAATTTGTAAATTTGAATGACAAAGGCTTGTTTCCAGAGATCCTTAAAAAGAGCTTTTTTTTTTTTTTTTTTATGTCACCTTCGGTAGTAGAGTGCTATTGTGTCACAGCTCACAGCGACCTCAAACTCTTGGACTTAAGCAATTCTCTTGCCTCAACCTCTCAAGTAGCTGGGATTACAGGCGCCCTCCACAACACCCGACTATTTTTTGGTTGCAGTTGTCATTGTTGTTTGGCAGTCCTGGGCTGGATTCGAACCCGCCAGCTCCAGTGTATATGGCTGGCACCCTAGCCGCTGAGCTATAGGCACCGAGCCAAAAGAGCTTTTGTTTTTAATTGACATTTATTCATGTATTGTTTCACAATACGTTGAATATTTGCTTTATTTATTTAAAATCTGTTGTCAGTAAGCAAATCAGCCAATACTTAGGAACTTAAAACTGCTGGAATTTGGGAGTGTAATTTGAAAATAATTTGTATGTAGGGAGCCACTTTATAGTTTGTAATCCTAATACTAGTTGTTGTAACTGTCGTTTTTTTAATGTGATAATTTTTATGTCATAGAAAAGAAGCCATACTCTGTAAAATAATTGAAAGAGGTTTTTATGAGCCAAATTTGAGGACCATGACCAGGAACCATCCCCAAGCAAGTGGACTCTTAGTGGTGGGATTATAGTTTGGTTTATAAATATTTCAGGGAGATAGAAATTACAGGTAATGTTATAAATCAATACATGGAAAATTTACGTTTGTTTACTAGAAGAGATGGGACATCTCAAAGTGGGGGGCCTATAGGTTATCAATGAGTTTAAAGATTCTTCAGTTGACAGTTGACTGACCTTCCTAATGCCATGACCCTTTAACACAGTTCCTCATGGTGTGGTTAATCCCCAGCCATAAAATTATTTTCACTGCTACTTTATAACTGTAATTTTGGTACTGTTATGAATCCTAATATAAATATCTGATATGCAGGATGGTCTTAGGCAACCCAAAAGAGGTCATGACCCACAGATTGAGAACCTCTGAGTTAGACTGATAGACTGGGAATCAGTGAAAAGGAATGCTGAATTAAGATAAGGGTCTGTTAAATCAGTGGTTGGTTGTATATATTGAGGACATGCAAGTATGTCTTACATAGCCTTAGGCCTGTTAGTGAGTCATAGAGGACGTCCCTAAGAAGGGAGGGGAACATGATGTATGTCTCATCTTCTTTCTCTGATTTAGAGACCGGCTTGGCCAAGAGAGGTTCCAGTCAGTCAACTGCTGGCAGGGGCAGATGTTATTTTAGTTCACACTTGTAATCATAAAGTTGTATTAAATTTTTACTTCTGTTATTAACACATTTCTGTAAGGATAATAGTCTTTAATCTCTGTATACAATGGAGGGCTGCTTCAATTCTTGTTCCACAAAGGAGGTTTTAGGAAAAACTCAAACTGCTGGTAGAAGTTCATTGAAATGTTTAGTTATAATTGTACATTTTTCCTAACTCTTCATAGACATAATGCATTCAGAACTACTGGTCATCTTTATTTTATTTTATTTATTTATTTAATGTTTTTTGAGAGACATAGTCTTATTCTGTTGCCTAGGCTGCAATGTAGCAGTGTAATCATAGCATACTGTAACTATGGACTCCTGGGCTCAGGCTGTCCTCCTGTTCCAGCCTCCCACTAGCTGGGACAGTAGGTGTGGGCCACTACAACCAGCTAATTTTTAAATAAATAAATATATATATATTTTTCTTTCTTTTTTTTTTTTTTATGGAGACAGAGTCTCATTTTGTTGCCTTTGGTAGAGTGCTATGACTTCATAGCTCACAGCAACCTCCAGCTCCTGGGCTTAGACGATTCTCCTTGTCTCAGCCTCCTGAGTAACTGGGACTACAGGCGCCCGTCACAATGCTCAGCTATTTTTTTGTTGCAGTTCGGTCAGGGCTGGGTTTGAACCCACCATCCTCGGTATATGTGTCCAGCACCTTACTCACTGAGCCACAGGCACTTCCCCTAATTTTTAAATTTTTAAATTTTTTTTGTAGAGACGGGATCTCCCTATGTTGCTCAGGCTGGTTCTAAACTGTCCTCAAGTGATTCTACTGTCTTAGTCTCACAGTGCTGGGATAACATGTGAGCCACCGCTTCTAGCTGATTTTTTTTTTCTTTTTAACAAAAATTTTAAGCAAATGATCTAGCATGTATTATCTGGTAGGATAGGAGGATTATTTCCTGCCTTTTAGCTTGGCTCACTGATAAGCTAAAAACTGCCTACTAAGAAAATAGACTATGCTGGCTCGGCGCCTATAGCTCAGTGAGTAGGGCATCAGCCACATACGCCAAAGCTGGCAGGTTCGAGCCTGGCCTGGGCCTGCTAAACAACAATGACAACTGCAACAAAAAAAATAGCTGGGCATTGTGGCAGGCACCACAGCTCCTTGGGAGGCGGAGGCAAGAGAATTGCTTAAGCCCAAGAGTTTGAGGTTGCTGCGAGCTGTGACACCACGGCACTCTACCGAGGACGATGTAATGAGACTCTATCACAAAAAAAAAAAAAAAATAGACTGGAATTTTGAAGAGTAAATTTATTTATTTATTTATTTTATTAAATCATAGCTATGTACATTAATGCAATCATGGGGTACAATATGCTGTTTTTATATACAATTTGAAATGTTTTCATCAAACTGGTTAACACAGCCTTCATGGCATTTTCTTAGTTATTGTGTTAAGACATTTATGTTCTACACCTAGTAAATTTCACATGTACCCTTGTAAGATGCACTGTAGGAGTGATCCCACGCTCCCTCCACCCATCCTCCCCTTTCCCCTGCCTCTCTCCTCTCCTTTCCCCTTCTTCTTGAGCTATAATTGGGTTATAGCTTTCGTAGAAAGCTATTAAATTGGTTTCATAGTAAGTCTGGTACATTGGATACTTTTCCTTCAATTCTTCAGATACTTTGTTAAGAAGAATATGTTCCAGCTCCATCCATATAAACATGTAATAGGTAAAGTCTCCATCTTTCTTTAAGGCTGCATAATTTTCCATGATGTACCACAATTTATTGATCCATTCATGGGTCAGTGGGCACTTGAGCTTCTTCTATGACTTAGCAATTATGAATTGGGCTGCAGTAAACATTCTGGGACATATATCTTTGTTCTAATGTGATTTTTGGTCTTCTGGATGTATACCTAGTAGAGAATTGTAGGATCGAATGGCAGGTCTATTTTTAGATCTCTAAGTGTTCTCCAAACATCTTTCCAAAAGGAATGTATTAGTTTGCATTCCCACCAACAGTGTAGAAGTGTTCCCTTTTCTCCACATCCACGCCAACATCTCTGGTTTTGAGATTTTGTGATGTGGGCTAATCATAAGATGGTATCTCAAAGTAGTTTTGATTTGCATTTCTCTGGTGATTAAAGATGATGAGCATTTTTTCATGTGTCTATAGGCCATGCACCTGTCTTCTTCAGAGAAGTTTCTTGAAGAGCAAATTTATAAATCCTAAGGCTATCATGAAGTTTCCTGTTATGTGGCAAAGCCTAGACAATATTTTGATCTACATGACTCCTATGAAGGGACATCTAACAGGGGTTTCATCTATTTCTGGATACAGCTATGCCTCTAGGACCCAAAAGGTTCCTGACACATAGTGACCACACTCAATAAATATTTTAGTTAGTTATTTTGAGACAGAGTCTCACTATGTTACTCTGGGTAGAGTGCTGTTGCATCACAGCTCACAGCAACCTCAAACTCTTGGGCTTCAGCGATTCGCTTGCCTCCCAAGTGCCTGCCACAATGCCTAGCTATTTTGTTGTTGTTGTTGCAGTTGTCGTTGTTTAGCTGGCCTGGGCTGGGTTCGAACCCAGTACCCTTGGTATATGTGGCTGGCACCATAACAACTGTGCTGTGGGTGCCGAGCCTCAATAAATATTATTGAATAAATGAACCAAAGCTGCTGAAATAAAGGCTGATAACAATTATCAGTAATTTCAGTCTGGAGCTAGAATTGAATATGCCCCTCATTAATTGAGAATGACTGTTACCATCCTCATTCTTATTGATTAAATCAGATTTCATTGTTGACTGGTCTTAAATTTATGACTGTATTAATTGACGTAGAAGTAAAGTTTACTAGTATCTTCACTGCTTTCTTTGTTTTTAATTGAGATAGAGTCTTGCTCTGTTGCCCCAGGTAGAGTGCAGAGGTATCATTGTAGTTCACGGCTACCTCAAGCTCCTAGGCTCAAGTGATCCTCCTGTCTCAGCGTCTGGAGGAGCTGGGACTACAGGTGTGCAGCACAACACCTAGCTAAATATTCTTCTTCTTCTTCCCCCCCCCCCCGAGACAGTCTCACTATCTTGCCCTTGGTAGAGTGCCATGACGTCACAGCTCACAGCAACTTCCAACTCTTAGGCTTAAGCAATTCTCTTGCCTCAGCCTCCTGAGTAGCTGGGACTACAGGCACCGACCATAACATCTGGCTATTTTTGTTTTGTTTGTTTTTTTTGAGACAGAGCCTCAAGCTGTAGAGTGCAGTGGCATCATAGCTCACAGCAACCTCCAATTCCTGGGCTCAAGCGAGTCTCCTACCTCCGCCTCCCAAGTAGCTGGGACTGCAGGTGTCCGCCACAACGCCAGGCCATTTTTTGGTTGCAGCCATCATTGCTGTTTGGCGGGCCCAGGCTGGATTCAAACCCGCCAGCTCAGGTGTACGTGGCTGGCGCCTTAGCCCATTGAGCCACAGGCACCCAGCCATCCGGCTATTTTTGTTGTGGTTGTTGTCATTATTGTTTGGCAGGCTTGGGCCAGGTTCGAACCTGCCAGCTCCAGTGTATGTGGCTGGCGCCCTAGCCACTGAGCTATAAGCGCTGAGCCTAAATTTCCTTTTTAATTTTTAGTGGAGATGGGGATCTCACTCTTCCTCAGTCAGGCTGGTCTCAAATTCCTGAATTCTGCTGATCCTCCCACTTCAGCCTCTCATAGTACTGGGTTTGCATGTGTGAACAACCCAGAATGGCCTGTAATACTGTTTTTTAAAAGCTATATTGGTGGGCAGCACCTGTGGCTCATCGAGTAGGGCACCAGCCCCATATACCGAAGGTGGCAGGTTCAAACCCGGCCTCGGCCGAACTGCAAAAACAGAAAAATAGACGGGTGTTGTGGTGGGCGCCTATAGCCCCATCTACTCAGGAGGTTGAGGCAAGAGAATTGCCTAAGCCCAGGAGTTGGAGGTTGCTATGAGCTGTGTGACTCCATGGCACTCTACCGAGGGCGATAAAGTGAGATTGTCTCTACAAAAAATAAATAAATAAATAAAAGCTGTATTGGGCATGATGCTTATGGCTCAAACGACTAAGGCGCCAGCCACATACACCTGAACAGGAGGATTCAAATCCAGTCCGGACCCACCAAACAACCACAGCTGCAGCCAAAAAATAGCCAGGTGTTGTGGTAGGGAACTGGAATCCCAGCTACTTGGGAGGTGGAGGCAGGAGAATCACTTGAGCCCAAAGGTTGGAGGTTGCTGTGAACTGTGATGCCACAGCGCTCTACCTAGGACGACAGCTTGAGACTCTGTCTCAAATAATAAATAAATAAATAAAAGCTGTATTGAAAGCTGGGCATGGTGGCTCATGCCTGAAATCCTAGCACTTTGGGAGGCCCAGATGGGTGGATTGCCTGAGCTGAGGAGTTAGGAGACCAGCCTGAAGAAAAGCAAGACCCCAGTCTCTCCAAAAATAGAAAAACTAGCCAAGTGTTGTGCTGGGTGCCTGTAGTCCCAGCTACTGGGGAAGCTGAGGCAAGAGGATTTCTTGAGCCCCAGGGTTTTAGGTAGTTGTGGGCTATGATACCATGGTACTCTGTCCAGGGCAACAAAGTGAGACTCTGTTTCAAAAAGAAAAAAAAAAAGCTGTATTGAGTAACTGATTTACTATTATTTTTATTTTTCTTTTAGAGACAGAGTCTCACTTTATTGCCCTTGGTAGAGTGCTGTGGCATCACAGCTCACAGCAACCTCCAACTTCTGGGCTTAGGCAATTCTCTTGCCTCAGCCTCCCAAGTAGCTGGGATTACAGGCGCCCGCCAGAAAGCCCAGCTACTTTTTTGTTGCAGTTTGGCTGGGATCAGATTCGAACCCGCCACCCTTGGTATACGGAGCTGGTGCCCTACTCACTGAGCCACAAGCGCTGCCCTGTTTTTATTTGTTTGTAGAGATAGAGTCTCACTTTGTTGCCCTCAGTAGAGTGCTGTCCTATCACACAGCTCACAGCAACTCCAGCTCCTGGGCTTAGGTGTTTTCTCTTGCCTCAGCCTCCTGAGTAGCTGGGACTACAGGCGCCTGCCACATCGCCTGGCTATTTTCCTGTTTTGCAGTTCAGCGGAGGCTGGGTTTGAACCCGCCACCTTCAGTATATGGGGCCAGCGCCCTACTCGATGAACCACAGGTACTGCCCTGCCCTGTTTTTATTTTTGTACACATAAATACAAGAATCATTTATTCTCATGACCTGTCATTGATAAAATTAGCATATTTCCATACTCTATTACAATGAGATTAACTCTTGGTATTTCCACCAAGACCAAGCACTAAGCATGTGGCTGCTTTTAAGCAGTTCTGCATAAGATTTTTTTCCCCCCCTCATGCATGCTGTCTCACTTTTGTTTAATCTCTCCAATTTCATTTATTTATTGGCTTGGCGCCTGTAGCACAATGATTATGGTGCCAGCCCTATATACTGAGGCTGGCAGGTTTGAACCCTGGCCCAGTCCAGCTAAAACAACAATGACAACTGCAACAAAAAGTAGTTGGGCGTTGTTGTAGACACCTGTAGTCCCAGCCACTTGGGAGGCTGGGGCAAGAGAATCATTTAGGCCCAAGAGTTATAGGTTGCTGTGAGCTGTGATGTCATGGCACTCTACCAAGGGCAACATAGTGAGACTCTGTCTCAAAAAAAAAAAGTTATTTATTTATAATGCCTTGGTGTCATAGCTCACAGGTTGCTGTGAGCTGTGATGTCATGGCACTCTACCAAGGGCAACATAGTGAGACTCTGTCTCAAAAAAAAAAGTTATTTATTTATAATGCCTTGGTGTCAACCTCAAACTCTTGGGCCCAAGCTATTCTCATGCCTCAGCCTCCCAAGTAGATGGGACTATAGGTGCCCAGCACAACGCCTGGCTATTTCTAGAGACCAGTTCTCTCTCTTGCTCGGGTTGATCTTGAATCTGTGAGTTCAAGCAATGCACCCTCCTCAGCCTCCCGGAGTGCTAGCAGGCCTGAGGCATTTCGAGTGTCTTCAGTTTTAACTCCACCTTTTCTGAAGCACTTATAACAGTTGTATATAGAAGTAATTTTCCTTTTGTACACCATTTTGTTAAAAGAATATGCATATATTCTCAACTGATACAGTCACTGTCCTCCCAGTTAATGTATCTGAGCTACATTACTATTTTACAGTTTTAAAGATTTTCAGAATTACTATTAAAAGTAAGATTTTAAGTGTGTTCTTTTTTCATTATTTCTTAATTTCGAATCCTAATAAATGCTGATACTTGCTTTTTCTACAAGTGGTGGAATGAAGGGCAGCTTGGGTATGACTGAAGGGTAAAATGGGAGGGAGCAGTCCTCGGCACTCAGCTTGGAGAGTTTATCTCCTTGGTGGTGGTAGAAATAGAATCCGGCCAGTGTTATGTGGAGAGCTACAGCAGTGCTCTGCATTTCCTGCAGCCATGTTGTTTGTTCTTCTCCATGAGATTGGATATTGAGCAGAAAAGATAAAACTAGAAACCTGGAAAAGCAAAAATTTAGAGTATGTATGACAAAGATTAATAGCCATAAAGTAGTAAAAATAAAAATTCATATAGATGAAGAAAAATGGGCAAAAGACAAAACAGGTAATACATTTTTTTAAATTATAGATGCACATAATTTTTTTAAAAGTATAAATTTTATTTATATATTTTTATCATAAATTTTATAATTTTATATATCATAAAATTAGCTATTTTTGAATTATTTTACAATTAGCCATTTTAATTACTTTATTTTATTTTATTTTATTTTATTTTTGAGACAGAGCCTCAAACTGTCACCCTGGACAGAGTGCGGTGGCATCACAGCTCACAGCAACCTCCAATTCCTAGGCTCAAGCGAGTCTCTTGCCTCCGCCTCCCAAGTCACTGGGAATACAGGTGCCCGCCACAAGGCCCGGCCATTTTTTGGTTGCAGCGGTCTTTGTTGTTTGGCGGGCCCGGGGCTGGATTCGAACCTGTCAGCTCAGGTGTACGTGGCTAGCGCCTTAGCCCATTGAGCCACAGGCGCCGAGCTCATTTTAATTATTTTAAAGTGTACAGTTCAGTGGCATTAATTGCATTCACAATGATATGTAACTGTTATCATTATTTCCACAACCATTTGATCATACCAGGGACTCTAGAACTGTTAAATAATAACTTATCATTCCTCCTGCAGTGAGTCCCTGCTTTCTGTCTACTGAATTTGCCTATTATAGGTATCTCACATAAGTGGAATCATAAATATTTATACTTTTGTGTTTTGCTTATTTAACTTAGTGTAATATTGTCAAGAATCATCTGAGTTGTAGCATGTGTCACAATTTTATTCCTTTTTTTTTTTTTTTTTAAGAGACAGAGTTTCACTCCATTGCCCTCCATAGAGTGCTGTGGCATCACACTCACAGCAACCTCCACTTCTTGGGCTTAGGTGATTCTCTTGCCTCTCAGCCTCCCAGTAGCTGGGACTACAGGTGCCCACCACACTGCCCGGCTATTTTTTGTTGCAGTTTGGCAGGGGCCAGGGTATATGGGACTGGTGCCCTACTCACTTAGCCACAGGTGCCACCTGATTTCATTCCTTTTAATAAATGGAAAATATTCTATTTTGTGTATGTACCACTTTTTTTTTTTTTCTTGTAGAGAGAGTTGCCCTCGGTAGAGTGCCGTGGTATCACACAACTCACAGCAACCTCCATCTCCTGGGCTTAGGCTCTTGCCTCAGCCTTCTGAGTAGCTTGGACTACAGGTGTCTGCCACAGCACCCGGCTGGGGCCGGGTTTGAACCCAACACCTTCAGTTTATGAGGCTGGCGCCCCACCCGCTGAGCCACAGGCAGCGCCCCATACCATGTTTTATTTATCTAATTATCCATCAGTGGACACATGGGTTACTCCCCTTTTTGTCTATTGTCAGTAATGCTGCAGTGAAACTTGGTATACAAATATTTGAGTCTCTGTTTTCAGTTCTTTTAGGTTTATACCTACATGTGGATTTGCTGGTTCATAGGAGAATTCATATTTAATTTTTTGGAGAACTGCCTGTTTTCCATAACAGTGGTACCATTTTACATTCCTAGCACTAAAATAAGAAGGTTCCAATTTCTTGGCCTCCTTACTACTTTCTATTGGTGTTTTTTGTTTGTTTGTTTGTTTTATAGAGAGAGTGTCACTTTATCACCCTCAGTGGAGTGCAATGGCATCACAGCTCACAGCAACCTCCAACTCCTGTCCAACTCCTGGGCTTAGGCAATTTTCTTGCCTCAGCCTCCCAAGTAGCTGGGACTACAGGCGCCTATCACAACGCCCAGCTATTTTTTTGTTGCAGTTTGACCGGAGCTGGGTTTGAACCCACCTCCCTTGGTATATGGGGCTGGCGCCCTACCCACTGAGTCACAGGCACTGTCCCTGTTTTTTTTTTTTTCTTTTTAATATCCATGTAATAGGTGTGATGTGGTATCTCTCTCTCTCTTTTTTTTAATGGAACACTTCACGAATTTGGGTATCTTCCTTGTGGAGGGGCCTTGCTAATCTTCTCTGTATCATTTCAATTTTAGTATATGTACTGCTGAAGTGAGCACTCATTTTGTGGTTTTGATTGGTATTTCTCTACAAACTGGTGATGTTGAGCATCTTTTCATGTGCTCATTAGCAATTTGTATATCTTCTTTATAGAAATGTCTATTCAAGTCTTTTACTTATTTTTGAATTGGTTTGTTGTATTATTTGTGAGTTACAGTTGTTTATTTACTCTGGGTTCTTCTCCTTTATCAAATACATGATTTACAAATATTTTCTCATATTTTATCTTTTCACTATGTTGGTAATCTCCTTTGATACATGAAAAGTTTTCTTTCTTTCTTTCTTTTTTTAAAGAGATGTTGTTGTTCTGTTGCCCAGGCTACAGTGCTATGGCATGATCATAGCTCTCTGTAACCAAGCAATCGTCCTGCCTCAGCCTCTTGAGTAGCTAGTACTCATACCATTATACCTGACTAATTTTCAATTTTTTTTTTTTTTTTTTTTGAGACAGTCTCACTATGTCACCTTTGGTAGAGTGCAGTGGTGTCACAGCTCACAGCAACTTCAAACTCTTGGGCTTAAGCAATTCTCTTGCCTCCGCCTCCCAAGGAGCTGGGACTACAGGCACCCACCACAATGCCCGGCTATTTTTCTGAAGCAGTTGTCATTGCTGCTTACCTGGCCTGGGCTGGGTTTGAACCTGCCAGCTTGGTGTATGTGGCTGACTCTGTAACCACTGTGCTACAGGCGCCAAGCCTAATTTTTAAATTTTTTTGTAGAGGCATGGTCTTACTATGTTCTCAGACTGGTCTGGAACTCCTGGCCTGTACCAGTTCTTCCACCTTTGCCTCCTAGGTGGTAAGATTACAGGCATGAGCTGTCAAAAAAATTTCATTTTGATGAAGAATAGCTTTTCTGTTTGTTTATGCTTTTGATAGCATATGAAAGAATCCATTGCCAAATCCAGAAGATTTACTCGTATGTTTTAAGCTTTGTGATTTTAGCTCTTAAGTTTAGCTCTTTGACCTTTTTTACTTTTTTATTTTTTGAGACAGAGTCTCAGTATGTCACCCTCTATAGAGTGCTATGGTGTCACAGTTCACAGCAACCTAAACTCTTGGGTTCCAGAGATTCTCTTGCCTCAGCCTCCCTTGTATCTGGGACTACAGGTGCCCGCCACAATGTCTGGCTATTTTGTTTTTGTTGGCAGGCTGGGGCCGGTTCACAACCACCAGCCCCTGTGCATGTGGCTGGCACCCTAACTGCTAAGCTATGGGCACTGAGACTCTTTGACCTTTTTTAGTTAATTTTTTATATGGTGTGAGATTGGAGTTCAACTTCATTCATTTGCATATGGGGATTCAGTTGCCCTGGTACAGTTTGTTTCCCTATTGTGTGGACTTGGCACCTTTGTCAAAAATAAATTGGTCATAGATTTTTACTTTTATTTCTGATTCTGTGTCCTTATTCTGGTACCACACTGTTTTGATTTTTTTTCTTTTTTTTTTTTTTTTTGAGACAGAGCCTCAAGCAGTTACCCAGGATAAAGAACAGTGGCCTCACAGCTCACAGTAACCTCCAATTCCTGGGCTCAAGCGAGTCTCTTGCCTCCACCTCCCAAGTAGCTGGGACCACAGGCGCCCATCACAACGCCTGGCTATTTTTTGGTTGCAGCCATCATTATTGTTTGGCGGGCCTGGGCTGGATTCGAACTCACCAGCTCAAGTGTATGTGGCTGGTGCGTTAGCCCATTGAGCCACAGGCGCTGAGCCTCTTTTTCTTTTTCTTTTTTTTTTGAGGCAGAGCCTCAAGCTGTCACCCTGGATAGAGTGCTGTGGCATCATAGCTCACAGCAACCTCTAATTCCTGGGCTCAAGCGAGTCTCTTGCCTCCGCCTCCCACGTAGCTGGGACTACAGGCGCCCGCCACAACACCCAGCCATTTTTTTGTTGTTGTTGTTGCGGCCGTCATTGTTTGGCGGGCCCAGGCTGGATTCGAACCCGCCAGCTCAGGTGTACGTGGCTGGCACCTTAGCCTGTTGAGCCACAGGCGCCGAGCCTTTTTTTTCTTTTTTGTTTTGAGACTGCTTCCCTAGTACTTGGGACTATAAGCGTACACCACCATGCCTAGCTAGTTTTTCTAGTTTTAATAAAGGCCAGGTCTCACTCTTGCTGAGACTGGTGTGAAACTTCTGAGCTCAAGACCAGCCTAAGCAAGAGCAAGACCCCAGCTCTACTAAAAATAGAAAAACTAGCCGAGCATTGTGATGGGCGCCTGTAGTCCCAGCTACGTGAAAGGCTGAGGTAAGAGGACTGCTCAAGCCCAGGAGTTTGAGGTTGCTGTGAGCTATGACGACACCGCAGCACTCTACCTAGGGTGACAGAGTAAGACTTTTGTCTCAAAAAATACATATTATTTTGCTTTGAGAAAGCCAGTAATGATTGTAAGAGGCAGTAATGATAAAGGATATGGTTAGTATACTATATCTCAGTTAACACAAAGCACACGTTTCACCTCACAGAGTTCCATTCTGACTTTTATATTCTTCATTTCTTTTGTCCAGAAGAGGACCCCATTCTTTTTTTTGTTTGTTTTGGTTTTTGTTTTTTTGAGACACAGTCTCAGTTGCCCTTGGTAGCGTACCATGGCATCATAGCTCATAGCAACCTCTAACTCCAGGGCTCAAGTGATCTTCTTGCCTCAGCCTCCCTAGTAACCGGGACTACAGGCACTCACCACAGTGCCTGGCTATTTTTAGAGAGGGGGTTTCTCTTTTGCTCAGGCTGGTCCTGAACTCCTGAGCATAGGCAATCCACCCACCTCGGCCTCCCAGAGTACTAGAATTATAGGTGTGAGCCACTGTGCCTGGCCAGGACCCCATTTTAAATAGCTGATTTGAAGAGTTCATAATCTAATGTCATTTTCGAAGGTGACATAGTGAGACTGTCTCAAAAAAAAAAAAATTTGAAAATTAGTCAGGTATGATGGTATGAGTCCTAGCTACTCAAGAGGCTAAGGCAGGAGGATTGCTTGGTTACAGAGAGCAATGATCATCTAACGAAATATCCACAGGATATTTTCTTTTAAGTGTGTAAACTGCTAAATGGCAAATGACTAAGTCAGTTATAAAGAATTTGTACTGTAGTTAAAGCTAATTTACAATAACTATCACACCCATGTCTAAAAGTTACTACAGTATTGAGGTCAGCATTAGCATGATTCTTCCATTTGGTCAAGTTTCTTTTCCTAAATAATACTGTCAAGAAATTCGTATGGCTCAACGGGCTAAGGCTCCAGCCATGTACACCTGAGCTGGCGGGTTCAAATCCAGCCTTGGCCCGCCAAACAACAATGATGGCTGCAACCAAAAAATGGCCAGGCGTTGTGGCGGGCGCCTGTAGTCCCAGCTACTTGGAGGCGGAGGCAGGAGACTCACTTGAGCCCAGGAATTGGAGGTTGCTGTGAGCTGTGATGCAACAGCACTCTACCCAGGGTGACAGCTTGAGGCTCTGTCTCAAAAAAAAAAAAAGAAAAGAAATCCCAAAATGAAACCTTAGTGAGTCCTTCCAGAGATACATAATTTTTGAATGATTTTTTCTGGTTGTAGAGCCTGTTCAGTTGTTTTCTGAAAACTTTTCTAGTTGTTTAACTTTTGCAGTATTTTCTTGATGTATTTGTTTCTTCTTTTACTCTTTCTCCCTGACCTCAATTATCTTGGCCAACTTCCAAGCTAGGACATCACTTGCTAGGAACAGTGGGATAAGGGCCAGAATAACTAGTCAGGAAGCCATGTGGGTCCTTTGCAGCCTGTGCTAAAACATACTTGGCTCAAGTCTCAAACATCTTTGTAGAAGTCTTAGGAAAACTTAAGCTTGAGTTGCAATCTCTTAACTTTGTCCTAGTATTATATTAGTGAGGCAATCACAGTTCTAGACCACCTTTGGTTGTTTGTTGTCTTTAATTCTACCATACACTTCTGAGAGAAGGTTTAAATTCATTAGACCAGAAGCCTGGCTTTTTTTTTTTTTTTTTTTAACTCCATTGTTCTACCCGTTTGGAATTTATTTTAACAACCTAATGAGACACACAACGATATTAGTTTTATTTATAAAATCAAAAAATTGGAAAGGATCAAAACAACCTTTGTAACAAAGGGAATTTTGTTGTATTTATATGATAGAATGGAATGATCTTCAGTCACTAAAGTGATATTTTTGAAAAATACTAGAACAAGAAGTGCTTGATAGGTAAGTGAAAAGGCAAGGTTAAAAATTATTCCAGTTTTTTTGTTTGTTTTTTGTTTGTCTTGTTTAGATTTATTGAGACAAAGTCTCACTCTGTTGTTGAGTACTCTATAGAGTACAGTGGCATCATCATAGCTCACTGCAACTTCAAACTCCTGGGCTCAAGCAATCCTTCCTCAGCCTCCCAAGTAGCTGGGATTACAGGCAGCACCTGCCACTACACCTGGCTAATTCTTCTATTTCTGGTAGAGATTGGGGTAGGGGTAGGGTATCCATCTGTGTTCCTTAGGCAGGTCTTGAATTCCTGGCCTCAAGCAATCCTCCTGCCTTGGCCTTTCAAAGTATTAGGATTACAGGCATGAGCCACCATGCTTGGCCTACCCCGTTGTTTTAAAAAATATACCATATGGTTTGGTGCCGGTAGCTCAGCGGTTAGGGCGCCAGTCTC
Organism: Arctocebus calabarensis; assembly: GCA_963573935.1. Lineage (NCBI taxonomy): Eukaryota > Metazoa > Chordata > Mammalia > Primates > Lorisidae > Arctocebus > Arctocebus calabarensis. The sequence continues at coordinate 23,051 of CAUYON010137279.1, read as the reverse complement.
ATATACCCGAGGTTGGCAGGTTCCAACCTGGCCTGGTCCTACTAAGTCACAATGACATCTGCAACAGCAACAACAACAACAAAATAGCCGGGTGTTGCGGCAGGCACCGGTAGTCCCAGCTACTTGGGAAGCTGAGGCAAGAGGATTGCTTAAGCCCAAGAGTTTGAGGTTGCTGTGAGCTGTATGTATTAATAAATCCAACAGATGAAAGAAGATAGATCAAATTGTTATATCAGTATCTTTGGGTGATTTATTTGGTTACCTTTATTTTTCATTGCTTTTCAAATATTACACATTGTTTTATGAGATCAGAAAAAGACCTCAGTCTGCATTTAAGAAAAATAGGGCAGTGGAAGTGTGTCTCAAACCACTCAGCAATAGCCTCATTTTCCTTTTTTAAATTTATGTAACAGGGTAAAGTGCTTTATAAAGTTCGCTGGAAAGGATATACGTCAGATGATGATACCTGGGAGCCTGAAATTCACTTGGAGGATTGTAAAGAGGTGCTTCTTGAATTTAGGAAGAAAGTTGCGGAGAATAAAGCCAAAGCAGTCAAGAAAGACATTCAGGTATCATGTTTTGACTCAACATTTGTTTTGTTTTATTGTTTTCATGTACATAGTTCATTATAAATTTTATTGTTTTAAATTATGTGTTCTGGGGCGGCACCTGTGGCTCGGTGAGTAGGGTGCTGGCCCAATATACCGAGTGTGGCGGCTTCAAACCCAGCCCCCACCAAACTGTAACAACAACAAAAAAAATAGCTGGGTGTTGTGGTGGGCGTCTTGAGAGGCTAAGGCAAGAGAATCGCCTAAGCCCAGGAGTTGGAGGTTGCTGTGAGCTGTGTGATGCCACAGCACTCTACTGAGAGCGATGAAGTGAGATTCTGTCTCTACAAAAAAAAATTAAAAAAAAAAAATGTGTACTGAATAGTTTACAAATAACAAAATATTCCTCAATGTAAATTCCATATAGATAGTTGATTCTTACAAAATGCTTTCAGTGATTTTTGTTGAATTCTTTTTTTCTACCCAAGCTACAATTGCAGTTGACAAACAAGTATAGTTAGGATGTGAATATTGGCATTTTCCTTTAAGAGTAAAATGAATGGGCTCGGCGCCTGTGGCTCAACCAGCTAAAGCGCCAGCCATGTACACCTGAGCTGGCGGGTTCAAATCCAGCTCGGGCCCACCAAACAACAATGATGGCTGCAACCAAAAAATGGCCGGGCGTTGTGGCGGGCGCCTGTAGTCCCAGCTACTTGGGAGGCGGAGGCAAGAGACTTGCTTGAACCCAGGAATTGGAGGTTGCTGTGAGCTGTGATGCAACGGCACTCTATCCAGGGTGACAGCTTGAGGCTCTGTCTCAAAAAAAAAAACAAAACTGCAACAACTAAAAAATAAATAAATTAAAAAATCATTGAATTATTAAAAAAAAAAAGTAAAATGAATGTAGAAAAAAAAAGATATGTCAGAACTTTACTTGTTCATCCAAGATATGACCAACTTGTTTTTTTATACTTTATGTTTAATCTGCATTATTAGCTTGTCTTATATCTTTTACTGCTACTTAAAATAAATCCATTCTTAGAGCACTCCATCAAGCTATAAATTTTAGTCCATTTCACATTACTCACAGGTTGATTTTCCAGATCTTATTCTTTTCTCTTTACACTTCAATTTTTAGCTATCTTTTATAGAGCTTTTTTATTAGCTCTTTCTGATACAGTAGATAAGACTAAAGACATTGGAGGAACTCAGATAAGTAAAACTTCTGTCTTCAGCAGTTTGGAAAAAGATTCGATGGTGGGCTAGAGTTGGGTGATGTGAAACTAAGGCATAAATTTGATTTCTGGGTTTTTCTTTATGGATTTGTCATCATAGCTCAGCACCCTCAGGTTCCTGGGCTCAAGCAGTCTTTCTGCCTCAGCCTCCCAAGTAGCTTGGACTATAGGCCATAACTCCAGTTAATTTTTCTATTTTTAGTAGAGAATAGGGTCTCACTCTTGCTCAGGCTGGTCTGGAACTCCTGACTTCAAGCAATCCTCCCTCCTTGGCCTCCCAGAGTGGTAGGATTACAGGTGTGAGGCATCATGCCTGGCCAGGATTTGTTGAGTTTTTTTAATCCTTGATTATCCTATTCCATGAATAATTGAGTTAGCTTTATTGATGACTCTTATGATAATGTCCTCGTTTAGCTTTTCAAAATTTCATTTATAACTTCTGATTATTTATAAATAAAAGCAAATTATATTTAACTTATTGCTTTTGTCTTAAGAGTCTTCTCTTTTTAGAAATAATTACCATTTCTTAGAATATTGGCAGGGATTCTTAAACTTAGAATTATGTAGTGAGAATTTCTTATATTAGGAAACTGATTTTTTATTATTATTTATTTTAAGTCCAGAACATTGACCTCCTTTCTCCCTACTGTTTGTTTTAATCATCTTTTAAAAAATGCCTACTATTTTTTTTAATGAACAAAACAGTATTAGGACCCAGTTTTGACTATGTGTATTGGTTGTGGATAAAAATAACAGCAATAACAGAAGCAACGGGTATTTACTGCTTACATGCCAAACACTGGATCAGCACTTTAGTATATGGATGATGGGAGGGAACTAAGGCTTAGATAGGTGAGGAATTAGCCCAGGTCACCCACTTAGCAATAACAGCCAGATAGCTGCAGTTTACCACTGAGAAAGGCTGTCTTTTAGTTTGGGCCATATCTTGCAATACAGTTAGAAGAATAGAATTGCCAATTTTGTAAATTCATGCTATAGTGGTAAGGCTTTTACTAGTATGGTTTTATTTATTTATTTATTTATTTTTTTTTTTTTTTTGAGACAGAGTCTTACTTTGTTACCCTCGGTAGAGTGCCATGGTGTCACACCCAAACTCGTCAGTTTAAGCAATTCTCTTGCCTCAGCCTCCTAGGCAGCTGGGACTATAGGCTCCTGCCATACTCCTGGCTATTTTTAGAGATGAGGTCAGCCTGGTCTCCAACTCCTAAGTTCAGGCGATCCACCTACCTTGGCCTCCCAGAGTAATAGGATTATAGGAATGAGCCCTTGTCCCCAGCCAATAGTATGATCTTTAAATTGCTGAGCAAAGCTGGGTGTAGTGGCACACACACTTGTCATCCCAGCTACTGGGGAGATTGAGGCAGGAGAATCACCTTAGCCCAGGAGTTAGAGGCTACAATGAGCTATGACAATACCATAGCATTTGTTTAAACAAACAAAAAAAATATTAAGCAAAATGCTGGGTACTCTTACAATTATTATAAAGAAACCCCTCTACAAAATGAGTTTAGATTAGAGACTTTTATCCTCCAGTTCTTTTGTTTTAGTTATACTTCACTTTTTCTTTTTTGGAGACTGAGTTTCACACTGTCACCCTGAGTAGATGCTCACACATAGCAACCTCAAACTCCTGGGCTCAAGCAATCCACCTGCCTCAGTCTCCCCAGAAGCTGAGATTATAGGTGCTCATCACAATGCCTGGCTAGTTGGGTTTTTTTGTTTCTTTTTGTTTTTGTTTTTATCTATTTCTAATAGAGACAGGGTCTGTCTCGCTTAGGCTGGCCTCAAACTCCTGAGTTTCAGCAATCCCAGAATGCTGGGATTACAGGCATGAGCCACTGCACCTAGCCTATATTTCACTTTTCTAGAATTGATACCTGCTCTCATCTTCCTTATTTCTTTCCCTTAAAGCACTCATTCATTCAACTACACCTGTTTTACTAAGGGATTGGTTCGTACTACTCTCAAAATCAAGACTTTTTGACTGGTTTAGAGTGTATTTCTTTGCTGCCTTATTAAGAAAAATTTGCTGGGCTCGGCAGCTGTGGCTCAACAGGCTAAGGCACCAGCCACGTATATCTGAACTGGCAGTTCGAATCCAGCCCTGGCCCGCCAAACAACAATGATGGCTGCAACCAAAAAATGGCTGGGCGTTGTGGCGGGTGCCTGTAGTCCCAGCTACTTGGGAGGCGGAGGCAAAAGACTCGCTTGAGCCCAGGAATTAGAGGTTGCTGTGAGCTGTGATGCTACAGCACTCAATCCAGGGCAACAGCTTGAGGCTCTGTCTCAAAAAAAAAAAAAAAAAAGAAAGAAAGAAAAATTTGCTGAAATTGCTGCCAAGAATTCTTGTTCTAAAGAATATTGGGATTATTGTCCCTTTGATGTGATGATGTTTAATTATTTATTTATTTATTTATTTATTGAGACAGAGTCTCAGTATGTCGCCCTTGGTAGAGTGACATAGCGTCACAGCTCACAGCAACAAACTCTTGGGCTTAAGCGATCCTTTTGCCTCACCCTCCCAAGTAGCTGGGACTACGGGCGTCTGCTGCAACACTCGGCTACTTTCTTATTGCAGTTGATTAGCTGGCCCATGGTCAGGTTCAAACCCACCACCCTCAGTGTATGTGGCTGGCGCCGTAACCACTGTGGTACGGGCGCCAAGCCTATGATAGTGTTTAAATCATCACTTGTTCTTCATTTGCTAAGCCCAGTTAAGCCCAACTTACAGCTTCTTTCTTGTTTTCAATTTTTTTTCTTTTTCTGTTTTTGGGATAGAGTCTTAAGCTGTCCGTCCCCCTAGGTAGAGTGCCATGGCGTCTTATCTCACAGCAACCTCTGACTCTTGGGCTCAAGCGATTTTCTTGCCTTAGCCTCCCAAGTAGCTGGGACTACAGGCGCCCGCCACAACGCTTAGCTATTTTGTTGTTGCATTTGTCACTGTTGTTCAGCAGGCCCAGGCCAGTTCAAACCCACTTCCCTCAGTGTATGTGGCCGGCACCCCAACCCCTGAACCATGGGTGCCAAGCATATTCTCACTGTCTTTTTCACCCTAGAGCTATCTCTTTCTTTGGTACTATAAGGAAAACATTTTTTGAAGTATGTTTGTCTTTTCTCTTCCTCCTTTCTTTCTTTTTTTTTTTTTGAGACAGAGCCTCAAGCCGTCACCCTGGATAGAGTGCTGTGGCATCACAGCTCACAGCAGCCTCCAATTCCTGGGCTCAAGCGAGTCTCTTGCCTCCGCCTCCCAAGTAGCCGGGACTACAGGCGCCCGCCACAACGCCCGGCCATTTTTGGTTGCAGCCATCACTGTTGTTTGGCGGGCCCAGGCTGGATTTGAACCTGCCAGCTCAGGTGTATATGGCTGGCGCCTTAGCCTGTTGAGCCACAGGCACCGAGCCTCTCTTCCTCCTTTCTAACACCAAGTCATTTAGACAGTTTGGGGAAATGGGAACTAAAAATAGTGCATAGTGTTTTTGTGTCTGTGCAAATACTTTATTTTATTTATTTATTTATTTTAAATTTAGAGACAGAGTCTTACTCTGTCGCCCTTGGCAGACAGCCATGGCTTCATGGCTCACAGCAATCTCTAGCTCCTGGGCTTAGGCCATTCTCTTGTCTCAGCCTCCCGAGTAACTGCGACTATAGGCTCCTGCCACAACACCCGGCTATTTTCTTGTTGCAGTTCAGCCAGGGTTGGGTTTGAACCTGCCACTGTTGGTATATGGGGCTGGCGCCCTACTCACTGAGCCAGAGGCACTGCCCTATACTTTATTCTTAAGTTTCTTTTTTTCAATTTCAGAACAGAATAGTGTTTTTTCATAGGAAATGTTTTACACTATGTAACACAAATAAAATTAATTGGGAAAGCAGGTATTCCTGGACAATCTCAGTTCCATACATAACTGTGAAAAGTAGTTAGATCCAAGGTCTTAGAAAGAAACTTTATGTCTTGGATTGGTAACTACTTTGTTGGCAACCAAAAAATAGCCCACTATTATTTATAACCCACTGTTACACCATTATTGTCCACTCTTGTGTCCTTTTGGGGCCTTCAGCAGCACTGAAGATTTTGTCCCTCTGTGTTTGGTCTGCTTTTAAAAATTGATGTTCATCATCACCAGTGGGACCTCTTTGCTAAATCAAATATGTTGGTAGAATATAACTTCAGTTTAGGTAAGTAATTTTAGAGAGCTGAGATTCTGCTTGGGGAAAAAAAAATTTCTACCAAATTTCAAAAACCTCGTTACATTAACAAGTGTATTTTAACCTTTTTTGTATTTTATAGAGACTGTCATTGAATAATGATATATTTGAGGCAAACTCTGATAGTGATCAGCAAAGTGAGACAAAGGAAGATACTTCCCCAAGGAAAAAAAAGAAAAAATTGAGGCATAGAGAGGAGAAAAGCCCTGATGATCTGAAAAAGAAAAAAGCAAAGACTTGGAAACTGAAAGATAAATCCAAACCAGATCTGGAGAGCTCCTTGGAAAATGCAGTTTTTGATTTAAGGACAAAGAAAAGAATTTTGGAAGCCAAAGAAGAATTAAAGGAGTCCAAAAAGCCCAAAAAAGATGAAATGAAAGAAAATAAGGAACTCAAAAAAGTTAAAAAGGCTGAAATAAGAGATTTAAAGACTAAAATAAGACAAGATCCCAAAGAAAACAGAAAAACAAAAAAAGAAAAATGTATTGACTCTCAAGTGGAATTTGAATCAAATGTACTTAGTGATTCCCCCTTTCAAGAAGATGACAGTGAAGATTTACATTCTGATAACAGAGAAGAGAAACAAAAAATTAAAAGTGCAAAAGATAGAGTGGGCCAAGATGCATGGCAGGACCAAGCCTTTGATAAACAGCTGGATAGCACCACAAGTGCTGAGGAGGATGCTGATGTCAAGGCCAGGAGGAAAAAAAAGACCCCGAGAAAGGCTGAGGAACCCAAAGAGAGCAGGAAGCTAGAAAATAAGAATGTATTCTTAGAGAAGAAAACTGTGTCCAGAAAACAAAAGAATCAAGAGAAAGGCAGAAGTACCATCGAGTTAGAGAAGCTGACACCTGCCGCTGCTCAGATGCCAAAGTGTTTAAGATTGGGTGGGGAAGAGAAAGGCTTCAGGTCCAGTGAGTCTACTGAGGAGGTAAGGGCGAAATGCCGGAAGCAAGCTAGCTCAATGTGAGAGGTTAGGAAGTTTTACAAATAGTCAGATAAACTATAAGAAAGTCTTTCCATCATTAGGGAGTTATTGAATAGTGTAACAACTATGGGCAGTTTTAAATGCTGAAGATCTTCCAGCCTTTGGGACCATTACCTCCCAGTTTCTTTTTTAGTCTCTGGCTTATTTTCTCTTAGATTAATTTGTGAACAAAAGTCAAGCTTTTTTAAAGATATAGTCAAATGTAGCATTGTATAGTTGATTATACAACTATATGGGTAGTTGATTTGATAGGCTTATAGTTTTATCAGCTTGTTACGTTAATTTTTCATATCTTACTTGATATTTTCCCCGCCTGTGTTAAAAGTTTACCACTATTACTTAAATAGTAGTACACAGAGTCCATGAACAGTACAAACTTTGTAATTCTTATAAAAATATATTTAGTAGAGAATAATGTCCCATTATAAAAATTGCTATTTCTTTTGCCATGGATAGATTGCTGTGGCATAATCTTAGCTCACAGTAACCTCTCTTGGGCTTAAGTTATCCTCTTTCCTCAGCTTCCCAAGTAGCTGGGACTACGGGCACCTGCTTCAATGCCTGGGTTTTCTATTTTAATAGAGACAGGGTGTCGCTTTTGCTCAGGCTAGTCTCTAACTTCTGAACTCAGGCAATCCATCCATCTCCGCCTCCCAAAGTACTAGGATTATAGGTGTGAGCGACCAAGCCTGGCCTTATAAAAATTGTTTGTACATGGTTTTCAAAATGGAAATATTTTCTAAATTATGCCAGTATTTATATATGCAGTATTTATCAGGGGATAGACAAAATATCATTTTCTTTTTATCCATTATTCCCAGTTTTGGGAAACTATTTTAAGTAAATCATTGTCAAATGGGGAAAAAGCTACTTATACAAAGATATTTTTGACAGTGTTATCCTCATTAGATAGTAGTCTGACATTTTAGCCATGAGGGGATGGTTAAATGTTGGTGTATCAACTCAGTGACTGTTACTGCTGTTCAGACATTGATTGTAAGGTCAGTGTAGCAAAACCAGGAAAGTTTAGAAAATGTGCAGAAGAAAACTCCACACATATAAACATAATTATGTAAAAATATCCGCATAATAGAAAGAAAACTGAATTTTTTAAAAATCCATGCAACAGTACAAGGACCACAAGGAGGAACACAGGGAAACAAACATAGTCACGGTTGGTTAATAAGACTATAGATGAAATGTTTTTGGAATTTTGTTTGTTTGGTTTTTGAGACAGTCTCTGTCGCCCTAGGTAGAGTACTGTGGCGTTATCATAGCTTACAGTAACTTCAAACTCTCAGACTCATGTGATCCTCTTGCCTCTCGAGTAGCTGGGACTACAGGCACCCAGTGCCATGACTGGCTAGGTTTTTCTATTTTTTTAGTGGAGACAGCGTCTTATTTTTTTTTTAGGCTGTTCTCGAACTTCTGAGCTCACGTGATCCACCCACCTCAACCTGCCAGAGAGCTAGGATTACAGGCATGAGCTGCTATGCCAGCCTGGATTTATAGTATGTTGTTGTTGTTATTGTTGTTATTATTATTATTATTAGAGACAGAGTCTCACTTTGTCACCCTCGGTAGAGTGTCAGGGCATCACATCTCACAGCAACCTCAAACTCTTAGGCTTAAGTGATTCTCTTGCCTCATCCTCCCAGGTAGCTGGGACTACAGGTGCCCACCACAATGCCTGGCTATTTTTTTTTTTTTTTTGCAGTTTTTTGGCCGGGGCCGGGTTTGAACCTGCCACCTCCGGTATATAGGGCTAGTGCCCTACTCCTTTGAGTCACAGGTGCTGCCCCCCACTTTTTTTTTCTTTTCTTTTTTTTTTTTTAGAGACAAGGTTGCTTTAACTCAGGCTGGTCTCGAACTCCTGAGCTCAGGCAAACCACCTGCCTTGGCCTCCCAGAGTGCTAGGATTATAGGAGTGAGCCAATGTGCCCACATCTGACCTATAGTATTTTTTTTTTTCTTTTTTTTTTGAGACGGAGCCTCAAGCTGTTTCCCTGGGTAGAGTGTGGTGGCATTACAGCTCACGGCAACCTCCAGCTCCTGGGCTCAAGCGATCCTCTGGCCTCAGCTTCTCTGTTTTTAGTACAGATGAGGGTCTCACTTTTTGCTCAGGCTGGTCTCGAGCTCATGAGCCTCTGCACCCAGCTTGAATGTAGAACTTTATGTGATATGGTTAGTTGAGGAAACAGTTTATATGAAAAGGATTTAATGATCAATTATGAAAGGCAGTCACTGAGGGAACCTGTATTTTCCTGTATGTTTTCAAACATACAGTATTAGCTCTTTATCCATTCCTGTTTTGGGATATGTATGTGTGTCTGTGTGTGTTTGTATGTTTTCCCTCAGGAGAAAGAGACCAAAAAAAATGAACCCAAAGAAAAATTTCAGAAAAGACTTGATTTGGACAAGGAAGAAAAAGGCCGAAAAGAGCCAAAGGGATTAAAGAGTGAGTATAAACACTAGTATGTTACATTTACACTGGTATACTATTTTTTTTTTTTTTTCTGAGACAGAGTCTCGCTATGTCACCCTCTGTAGAGTGCCATGGCATCACAGCTCAGAGCAACCTCCAACTCCTGGCCTCAAGTGATTCTCTTGCCTTAGCCTCCCAAGTAGCTGGGACTACAGGTGCCCACCACAATGCCTGGCTGTTTTTTGGGTTGCAGTTCTCACTGTTGTTTAGCAGGCCTGGGCTTGGCTCAAACCTGTCAGCCTTGGTGTTTGTGGCTGGCGCCCTACTCTCTGAGCTACGGGCGCCACCTACACTGGTATACTTTTACAAAGAATTTCAGTTACTGTGAAGACAGTCTCATCTCTAACATGAAGTGTTATAGAAATTTTCACTCACTGGAGAATTTAGAGCTTTATGCTACTTTTGTTTAACCATTTACATAAGTGGATTATATGACAATTTATGTAATTAATTTTTTCATTCTGTTCACCTTGTTCTTACTCGTTTTCAGTATCACAAGTGAGTAAGTTAGAATTACTAAAACAAGAAATTAGTTATGGCTGAAAAATAAATGTATCTTTTATAGTGGATGGTAAATAAAACAAACTTTTTTTTCTGAGACAGAGTTTCACTATGCTGCCCTCGGCAGAGTACAGTGGTGTTACAGCAACTTCAAACTCTTGGGCTTAAGTGATTCTCTTGCCCCAGCCTCCCAAGTAGCTGGGACTACATGTGCCCCCCGTAATTCCCAGCTATTTTTTTGTTGCAGTTGTCAATGTTATTTAGCAGGCCTGGGCTAGACTCAAACCTGCCACCTTTGGTGTATGGTTGGTGCCCTTTCACTGAGCTACAAGCACTGAACCAAAAAGGAATATTTAGAGAAATAATTGTCAGAAACAACAATCTAAATGTCTAAGAAGCTTAGTGAACTCCAATTATTATAAACTCTAAGATAACTGCACCAAGATAAACAAATTCAAACTGTAAAAAGTCAAAGATATTAGCCAGGAGTAATGGTATGTGCCTGTAGTTCCAACAGCTCAAGAGGCTGAAGGAGGAGAATTGCTTGGGGTTACTGTGAGCTATGATGATGCCACTGCACTCTAGTTAGCCCAGATAACAGAGAAAGGTCCTGTCTCCAAAAAAAAAAAAAAGTCAAAGACAACAAAAGCATCTTGAAAGCAGCAAAAGTGAAGGCATTTATCACATTCAAGATATTCTCAACAAAATTAACAACTGATTAATATCAAAAATTAGGACATAAGGCAGTAGAATGATATATCGAAAGTACTGACAGACTGTAGACTAAGAATTCTATACCCAGCAAAACTATTTTTTTTTTAATGAAGGAGAAATTAAGACACTTGCAGATAAACAAAAATAAAGAATTTTTCTGTAGCAGACCTATCCCACAAGAAATAATAAAGGTATTCAATTCTTCAGGCTGAAATGATAGGATCCTAGACTATAACTTGAATCCATGAGAAGAAATAAGACCACAGGCTGGGCACCTATGGCTCAAGTGGCTAAGGCACCAGCCACATACACCTGAGTTGGTGGATTCGAATCCAGCCTGGGCCACTAAACAACAATGATAGCTACAACCAAAAAATAGCTAGGCATTGTGGCAGGCACCTGTAGTCCCAGCTACTTGGGAGGCAGAGGCAGGAGAATCACAAGAGCCCAGGAATTGGAGGTTGCTGTGAGCTATGATGCCACAGCACTCTACCCAGGGTGACAGCTTGAGGCTCTGTTTCAAAAAAAAAAAAAAAAAAAAGAAGAGCACAGATAAAGGTAACTGCAGTATAAAATATAAAAAATAGTATGAATTAATTTTTTATAAATCATTTATATTGCTTAAAAGGTAACTACATAAAACCATCATTTAAAAACTGATTTGATAGACTTATTATGTATAAAGATGTAATTCATATGATAATAATAGCACGAAGGTGGGGAACAAAGCTATATAGGATAAAAACTTTGTACATTAATAAGAATTGATATTAATCCAAAGTAGATTGTTACACATTAAGAAGTTCACTCCTTATTTATTACAGCACTATTCACAATAACAAAGATATAGAATCAACCTAAGTGTCCACCACTGAATAAACAAAAAAGGAAAATGCGGTATATATACACAATAGAGTACTATTCAGCCACACAAAAAAATAAAATCCTATCATTTGCAGCAAGCTTGATGGAACTAGAGGTCATTATATTAAGTGAAATAAGACAGGCATAGAAAGATAAATGTCTTATGTTCTCACTCATGTGTGGAAACTAAAAAGTGTGTATCGTGGAAATAGAGAATAGAATGATAGTTACAAGAGGGAATGTGGGTGGTGGAGGAGGACAAAAAAGATTGGTTGTGAGTAAAAACACACAGTTAGATAGAAGGAATAAGTTCTGATGTTCCATAGCCCAGTAGGGTAACTGTAGTTAACAACTTGTTGTATATTTCAAAATAACTAGAAGAGATTCGGAATACTTCCAACACAAACAAATGATAAATGTTTGAGGTTATGGCTATCCTAAATACTCTGATCATTACATATTATATGCATGTATCTAACACATTCACCCCATAAATATGTACTATGCATTGATGACTATGCATCAATCAAAAATATTTTAAATAAAAAGCTGTTAATCATAATCCCAAGGGAAACAACTAAGAAAATAACTCAAAATATGTACAGCAAAAGAAAGGACAAGGAAATTAAAATATGTTAGAAAATATCTATTTAACACAACAGAAGGAAGTAATAGAACAATAAAGGAACAAAAAAGACCTAAGTTATATAGGAAACAAATAGGAAAAATAGCAGACATACATCCTACCTTATGAACAAAAAAGACCTAAGTTATATAGGAAACAAATAGGAAAAATAGCAGACATAGATCCTACCTTATGAAACTGTAATTGAATTAAATACTCCAATCAAAAGGCAGAAATTGACAGAACAGTTTTTTTATGCTCTCTATAAGAAACATACTATAGAGTCAAAGAGACACAAAGATTGAAAGGAAAAGGATGGATAATTCCATACAAATAGTAACCAAAATAGAGCTGGAATGTCTATACTAATATCATAAATAAGCTTTAAGTAAGCAAATAGAGGAAAGTAAAAACATTTTTAAATGAGAAAAGGGTAAATTCATCAGGTGGGCATAACAATTATAAACAGAGATTCATCTAACAACAAAATACATGAGGCAATAACCATCAAAATTGAAGAAAGATGCACATGATAACATGTTCAACATATTAATCATCAGAGAAATGCTAATTAAAACCACACTGAGACATCATTCCATATTTATTAAAATAGCTCAAATTAAATAAACCAAGCATACCACGTGTTAGTGAGGATGTGGAGGAACTAGAATGCTCACACATCCTGTTGGTTAAAATGTAAAATGATACAACCGCTTTGGAAAAGTTTGGCAGCTTTTCATTCAACACTGTGTCTTTTACATCTATGTAAAACCTATACTCTATATGATCAGTGCATTGTTTTATAATATGGCATAGGATTCCACAGTATCTATTCAATATGTTTTCATGTATCCATTTTCTGAAGAAATTCAAGTTTACCTTCAACTTTCTGCTATGTACAATCTGACCTCCACATCCCCAAGTTCTTCATCTTCAGATTCAACCAGGCACACTTTGAATATATTTGAGAATAAAAACAATAAATTTTAAAAACATTTCATAGCAACTATTCACGTAAGTATTTACACTATAAGTATAACAATCTAGACATGATTTAAAGTATATCTGAGAGTGTGCATTAGTTATATGAAAATATTACACAATTTTATTTAATTTATTTTTCTAGATTGCCCACACTAGAGTGCAGTGGCACAGTGATAGCTCACTGTTACCTGGAACTCCTGGGCTCAAGTGATCCTCCCACCTCAGCCTCCCAAGTCGCTGAGACTACAGGCATATGTCATCAGGCCCAGCTACGTCTTTTACTTTTTGTAGAGATGGGGTCTTTCTGTGTTGCTCTGGCTGGTTTGGAACTCCTGGGTTCAAGCAATTCTCTTGCCTCAGTCTCCCAATGCACTGTCACTATAGGCATGAGCCACTACACCCAGCCATGCAATTTTATACAAGGGACTTGAGTGTCTACTCTAAAAATTGAGTGTCAATTTTTATATCTTTGGGGGTCGTCCTGGAACTGATCCCCAACAGACACCAAGGGATGAGGTACTTAAACATAATGCCTTTGTAAGAATTTATATCCAGGAGTGAGATTGCTGGGCCATAGAACACATGCACCCTAAACACTTACATCTCTTCCCAGAATGGCTGACAAAGGTAAATTCCAACTATTAGCACACAAGAGTTTCCATTTTTCTCCTTTTGATAATTGTGAAATGGTGATCTTTTAATTTGATAATTTTTTCTACACCTATGAGTTGGCATTCTACCTTCAATTTTCAGTTTCCACCCATTCATTTATTTATTCCTTTATTTATTTAATCAGTATGGGCTTGTGGATTTCTATTTTATTCAAGGGATTATAGTCAATTGCAATCATTTTGTTGTTGTTGTTGCTCAGATTGTCCCAAAAAGAGAGCCTTCAATGTACTCAGCCCTATTATGAAGCTAATCTATAGCTTTCATATGAAGGGCAAAACCCAGTTATAGCACAATTAATGGGGAAAGTGGCAAGGGAAGGGAGGGGAAAGGGGAGGATGGTGGAGGATGCATCTTACAAGGGTACAAGTGAAAATTACTAAATGTAGACTATAAACGTCTTTATATAGTGATTAAAAGGCCATGAAGGCTATGTTAAATAGTTCAATGAAAATATTACAGATTGTATATAATGTCAGCACATTGTGCCCCATGATTGCACCAATGCACACAATTATGATTTAATAAAAATAAAAATAAAAGAAACTGATGTATGTGTTCTTTTACAAGCCCTGTTGTCTTTTTTTTTAATAGATTTTTTTTAGAGTAGTTTTAGATTTATAGCAAAATTGCATGGTAAGTACGGAGAGTTCCCATAGTTCTTCCTTGCCCTCCCACTCCCACCACATGCACGCTCTCCCGTTATTAATATCTGGCATTAGTGTGAGACATTTGTTACAATCAAACCATTGTTGACTAAAGTCCATAGTTTACATTTGGGCTAACTAAACTATGTGCGCTTTGATAAATGCACCATGTCCTGTATCTACCATTACAGTATCATACAGAACAGTCCTGCTCTGAAAATGCTTTGTGCTTCACCTGCTCATCCATCCCTGATTCACTGGCAACCACTGACCTCTTTTCTGTCTCTGTAGTTTTGCCTTTTTCAGAATATCATATAGGTGAAATCCTACAGTATGCAGACTTTTTCAGACTGCCTCCTTTAACTTAGCAATATGCATGTAAGTGTCCTCATGTCTTTTTGTGGCTGGATAGCAGTCCTATTCATTATTGAAGAATATTGTATGTAAATAATACATTAATTCATTCACCTATCGGGAACATCTTGGTCACTTCCAATTTAGGGCAATTATGAGTAAACTGGCTGTAAATTTATCATAGTGTGTATCTGAGGTCTGACAATTAAGTTCACGAACTCATCACCATGCACTTAGTTGGCAATAGTGTACAAACAACTTGGTAAACTTTCATAATCTTGGTAAATCAGTGTTTCACAGCTATGTTCATATATCTTGCTGACTGACATTCATTATTGCTTCCTGTTTTTGTGTGCTTTCCTCTGTTAAAGGAAAGAGTAACACACAGGATACAGGGAGAAATAGAACCTGAACAGTTCCAGACATCTCATTAGCAGTGCATATGGGACTGCACTCCTCCAACATTGCATCCTTGAATGACTCCACTCAAGACTCAGAATTTCATGGAGAGTCTGACTGGTCTATCTTGATTTCCATGCTCATACCTTGGCCAGGAAGGTAGAACAACAAGGGTTAAAGCTTCACTATTTAATAGGTATGGGTCAATTTTTCAAAGTGAAAGAGATACTAGAAGGGGAAGAATTACTGGTAGACAAAAGCAACAACTATCTGCTATACTTTACATAATAGTAACTGTGCTCACTCAAGGCAGGGGCTAATCTTCCTGGTGGCCAATTGCACCCACTATGAATAGATCACACCCCTGGAAACATACACAACTGCCATGGATCTGACTAATGACTAGATGATCAGGAAGACCACTCAATACTCTGGAAAATGCTAACAACTAATATCCCATTCTTTCACCTGTCACCAGCCACAGAGAACTATACCCTCTGGAATCCCAGATGAACCATAGTCAAAGTATCCACTGTAAGACTGTAATTATTAGTTCTTATCATTATACAGACAGGAGCCCTTTACCTCTTTCTTGCCTCCTGATTGGCTTAGGGAATTCCTCCAGGATCTACCTACATTTTGAACCCTTTTATTCACTTTCCCTTATTCCCACTGTCCTCGTTGAAACAAAATTCCCTTTTCCTGCACAGCCACATCAGACAGACACCAGTAGTAAGACCTTTCTTGATTACTGGAAAGAGCATATTATAAACAACTACACAGTTTTCCTAAAGAGGGAACATTATGATATAAATTTTGCACCTAAAGCAAGCTTCTAAGTCTACATTCATTTGACCTAGACTTCTTCAGTGAATAAGCCAAGATCTTATCTTTAATGAAGCAGCACTGGTAGACTCAAAGCTGCTCATGTCACTATACAGCTTAAAGCTCTTTGATAGAAAGAGAATGAAATTAAGAGTCTTTAGACAGGCATCACCGCTCTCACAGTTGGGCTCTAAACTTGCTCTCTAGTCTCATCACCTCACATCTCTTGCATACTCAAAGCCACCCTACACAACTGGCTATTGTCCAATATTCCATGCATTTCACACCTCTGTATCTTCCTGCTTCCGTTTCTTCTACCTTCTCCTAATCATATACTCCTTCCACCAGGAAATAATCTCATCCTGCAGAACCTACCATGGAGAGTCTGACTGGTCTATCTTGATTTCCATGCTCATCCCTTGGCCAGGAAGGTAGAGCAACAAGGGTTAAAGCTTCACTATTTAATAGGTGTGGGTCAATTTTTCAAAGTGAAAGAGATACTAGAAAGGGTTATCTTTTCTTTTTGGGCCTTTCCCAGTAGGTTATTCTATCCCTCCTCTTTGCCAGCTGTGTTGATCTGTACACTCTTTTTGTTATTGTACTTGCATTCTGTTTACAGATCTGTCTTCCTCATCAGACTGGGAGTCCCTTGAGGACAGGTAAATGAATTAAATTTAGCTTTACATCTCCAGCATCAAGAATTGTGAGTCGTGCATAGTAAGTACTCACATATATTTGAAGAATGAAGAAATCAATAAATCCAACCTGAGTATAAGTTACCAGGATTCTAAATACCCTAAAAAACCATGAAGGCAATAAACAGTCTCAGAAATAGAATTTTCCAATCTTTTGTTTGCTAAAATGTTGCCTCATATAAACTTTACATATAAACAATAAGTCCCATGCTCTAGCCATGCTTGGAGATATCTGCACAGCCTGACAACTCTCCTATAATTCTACTTTCTACTCGAAAAGAGAAAAACAGAATATTTGGTGCCATTTCCCTATTCCCAGAAAATATGCCCCAAGCATGTCATCTTTAATTTTTATATACTACAAAAATCAATTAATCATAGATCCACAGAGCTACAATTAACAGAGAACTTTTGCACTCATAAATTTACAGATGGGATAACTGGGGCCTAAAGAGGTGAAATTCCTTTGCCAAGGTCATTAAAGCAAATTAGAAGCGGCACTAACCCAAGTCAGTTTCTTTCTAATCATCTTATCAAATATTCCTACAGTGATAAAAATTAATTCTCCCACCCACACATAACCCTTTCAACTACTGGTTCACTTACAAATTATGCCAGATAATTGTTAATTATTGCTAAATATGAATAGGTCTGGATGCAAAATTATAAAATAACAGACAAACCTCATTGACATTAGTAAAAACCAAAGTGACATTGTTGACCAGTGCCCTGCTTCATCAAGTTCCTTTGGTTTGTTTTTGTTGTACATATGTGCGCATGTGTGCTTACGATGTTTTTTCTCTGATTTCTATTAACATTATACAAAAAGAGAAGTTGAAAATGTGAAGATTTCTATTGTTGCACAGACATGTGATGCTTGTTTAAATGGCATTGAAATTGTTCAGACATTGAAATGAAAGCAAATGTGCGTGCACCTATCATATTACGTAGGAAAACCAATGTAGGCTGAGTTGCATGTCACCAAATGCCCCACATGTGACAAACAGAGAAAGTGACATAATCCTAGTATTCGGCAAATGCAGCCCACAGTAACAAATGCATCATTTCTGAAGAGGAAGAGAGAGCAGATGGCTCAGCAAGCAATTGTAGAACAGCCAGCTTCCCCCTCCGCACCTCCAAAACCAAATTGCCTCCCAGTATTTCATCCTTGGCCCTGGGGAAACTTGGAGGCAAAGTACTCAAGTACCACATTAGCATCAGTTATGGCAGAAGGATACTTAGGTCATGATGCCCTGGGCTTGCACCCAAAGACCTGAGTTCATGCAAGATTCTATTTCTTGCTTTCCATGTTACCTTAAACAAGTTACTTAATTTCTTTAAATTTTATTTCCTCATCTATAACAGGATCAATATATCTCCATAACATTATAGGAGACATTGAAATTCAATTGCTTCATGAACTATGAAGTACTCAACAAATGTTGAAATTCATTAATTAAAGTATCTAGATTAGTTAGAACTTATGGAAACCATCCTAAAACTTAATAGCATACATTTGTACACAGTATTCAGATAACTCCTGCTGAGTGGCTTCACAGATCCTGTTCATGGGAGTTAGTGAGTTTGGGTTGTCTCTCTGTTAAAAAGTCACCATAGGCCAGGCGCAATGGCTCACACCTGTAATCTCAGCAATCTGGGAGTCCAAGGCAGGCAGATTGCTTGAGTTCAGGAGTTTGAGACCAGCCTCAACAAGAATAAGACTTTGTCTCTAAAAAAAAAAAAACCAGGTGTTGTGGCTGGTACTTGTAGTCTCACTTGGTACTGAGGTACTGAGGTACTCGGATGCTGTGGCAAGAGGATCGTTTGATCCCAAGAGTTTGAGGTTGCTGTGAGCTGTGATGCCAGAGTACTCTACCAAGGGCAACTGAGTGAGACTCTGTCTCAGAAAAAAAAAAGAAAGAAAGAAAAATAGAAAAATTAGCCAGGCATAGCAGTGGATGCTTATAGTCCCAGCTACTCAGGAGTCTGAGGCAAAAGGGTTGCTCGAGCCCAAGAATTTGAGGTTACTGTGAGCTATGACACTACAGCACTCTAGCCTGGGGTAACAGAGTGAGACTCTGTCTCAAAAATAAATAAATAAATACTCAGTATGACTATACTCCCCTACTATAAGGGTGGGATAAATTGATTTCATTCATTACCCACTTGATAAACATTTGTCAAGGATCTACTGTAAGCCATGCACTAGCTAAGTGACAAGGGATTCAGTAACTAAAGCTCTTTGGCTGCTAAAATTTTTAAGACTATCCTATCTCTCTCTCTCTCTCTCTGGGCAAACATGGTGGGAAACAAAATAAATATTTAACTACATCAAGCTAGAGATGGATATTTCTGGATAATTTGTGTATCCGCCTAAGAAATAATAATGACCTACATCCTAGAAGTTTTTAAAAAAATGATTTCATAAATATTAAGTGATTTAATTCTCACACCAGCCCTACAAAGTAGAATTTATATGCCAGTCTTACAAAAGCAAATCCAAGTATTAAACACTCCCCACTGTACCATATTGCCTCTCGCTTTAACATCAAAGATCATCAAAATGGGAAAAGAAAAGTACCTTCTGAAAAAATAAATTATGTTTACTTTCAGTACTCTAGTGTATGTTGTCAGGGCAGAGAGATTCCCAGACTATACTGTCCTCAAACAACAAAAACAGCTGAATGAAGAAACAGCTAATTTAGGCAAAGAAAAACCATAAAAGTGAAGCTAAGTAACTTCAATAATCCCTTTTGCTCCTGTTTCAATCCTACACAATACATTTATTTTATTTGTTTGTTCACTGACATTTTGCTAACTGCAGAAGAAACTCCCCAAAGCCGAGACTAGAACAAAGTACTAGAGCACTACTAATTGGTGGATTAATAAAGGACTCCATTCTGTTTGCATAAATAGACATTTTGATAGCAATCAACATAGATTAACTGGATCTTTAGTAGATGTATATAATAAGAACCATAGACAATGTGCCTTGAGATCATCATTCTCGTATTCAGACAGATGGTAGAAATGGAAGAAAAGGGAAAAGAAAGGAAGAACATTCCTGGAGCAGCTGTTGCATGTGGCGCCCCACTGGTCACTTTACACATTTACCTCTTTGCATTTTCCTCCTAACTACATGCAATTTTACAGATGAGGAAATAGAGGCTCAGAACAGTTAAGACAGGCCGGGCATGGTGGCTTATGCCTGTAATCCTAGCATACTAGGGGACCAAGGCAGGAGGTTTGCTTGAGCTCAGGAGTTTGAAACAAGCCTTAGCAAGAGTGAGACCATCTCTACCAAAAAGAAAAAAAGAAAGAAAGAAAGAAAGAAAAATTAGCTGGGCGTGTGGCAGGCACCTTTAATCCCATCTACTCTGAAGGCGAGGCAGGAGGATCACTTGAACACAGGAGTTTGAAGTTGCTGTGAGCTAAGCTGACACCATGGCACTCTGGACTGGGGCAATAGAGTGAGACTCTGCCTAAATAAATAAATAAATAAACAAACATTTAAGACCAGTCCCATCTCTTCACTTTCACCCCAATGTGGAAAGGCCAGAGCACATGTGTTATAGGGGAGCATCGAGGCCACTAGTAGTCTATAGGAATACCAGAACATGAGTATCATAATTCAAGAATTAGAAGTGCTGCCAAGGTCACAGATGATACACCTGAGATCCCTTAGCTTGTGTATAGAGTAGTCTCCAAGAGATGTTAAGGATAAGGGCGGAGCCTTAGAAACGCCAAGCTAGAGTTTAGGGGAAGAGAAAGAGAGATACAAGATGTGAAAGAACTTTAAAAAAAAAAAAATCCATGTAAGTCAAGGATATGTTGCAAAAAAGTGGGTGGTCAAAAGCTATGATAGTAAGAATAAAGGCTAAGAAATTACCTCAGGATTTAGGATAAAGTCTCTATTAGCCTTCAAGACAAGAATATCAGTAAAATGGGTGCAATTAAGTCTTTTTTGTAATGATTATAAAACATATTTTATATTTAACATATAAAAATGATTAACTCTTTTTTGTAATGATTATAATGATGCATTTTATGATAGAAAAATGGCAATAAAAGTACAGTTGATCCTTGAACAACATGGGGATTAGGGATGCCAACTCCCCCACGCTTTCACTCAAAAAGCCATGTATAACTTTTGACTCCCCCAAAACTCAACTACAAATAGCCTACTGTTGATGGGAAACCTTGCTGAAAACATAAATAGTTGATTAATGCATACCTACCATGTTATGTTATATTATTACAATAAAGTAAGCTAGAGAAAAGAAAACAATACATTAGGAGTGCTCTACTATTTTGGTCTAGTCTCAGAAATAGGAAGACTGACTAGGAGGCCACTGTGAAAATCTCAACTCTATTTAAAGAGAATCATAAGGAAGAGAAAATCCATTTAGTATTCATTAAGTGGAAGCGGATCATCATAAAGGGTATCCATTCTCACTGTCGTCACTTTGAGTAGGCTGACGAGGAACAAGAGGAGAGGCTGGTCATCCTGTCTCAGGAGTGGCAGAAGAGGAAGAAAATCCACATATAAGTGAACAAGTACAGTTCAAATTCATGTTGTTCAAGGGCTGACTATATACAGAAGTGGAAAGGGAGGTCACCATGATTCCATCCCAACGTGACTGACGCATTCTATTTTTAACATTTCAGCATATTTTCTCCTAATCTTCTTCTGGGAAATTGTTACACGTCATACTTACCATGTAATTTTGCATGCTTTTTAAAAAAAATTTAACATTGTCCTGAACATTTATCCAAGTCTTTAAAAACTCCTATAATTGCCTAATCTTGAAGGCCACTGAACCATAGTGAACTACATCAAAGGTAAGGTCAAGGCTTCATTCTTTTTGTGTATTCCCATGAAACTCAGCACAGTCATTTGCAGAGAGGAGACATTCAAAAAACATTTATTAAATGAAGTACCAACACCATTACACTTTCATCGCCCTTTAATTTGCCAATCCTCCAAAGCCCCACGTCTGGTTCATTTTACAGTACATTGCAGCTGCTCTCAGGATGTTTTAAGCTACTTGTTTCAGACTACTCCTAACTAGACAGTGTGTTTCTTGAGAGAAGCAAGTCCACATCTTCATTTCTTCTTTTCCCTTTGCTGCCTTGACCAACAGTACCTACCATAATGTTCCTTCCACAGAAGGCAAGTTAAACTCATTAAATCAATGATACAATATAACTATAAAAATTCAAAGCAGCAGAATATGTTTTATTGATACTGGTGATACTTCTAGAACTTCTAGCCTTGACTTTTTCCCCCTGAAGTTCATTCGGTCTCCAGTATTGAATATTCCATATGCTTTCTTTATTTCTCCCTTTCTTTTCCCATTATAATACACTGAAACTGTATATATGTATGTATAAATTAGAAACTATGATATGACCTTTCTGTTTTCACTCTTGACAAATCATCATAACAGCATAGTTCTAACTTGAGCTTCATTAAAAGAAATATCAAGAACAAGAAAGGAAACAGCATACTCTACTCTGTGATGGTCAGTGATCCCAGGAAATACTATATACATCTCAAAAGGAAAAGACTAAGAAAAAATTAAAAGGAAAACAATACCCAAAGCAAGGTTCCCAGGAAGGTCATGGTTCCCAAAAGTATAAATAAACATTTAGGAATCCAGGTTTCACATAGAAGGTGGATTAAATAACACAGGACCTTATAAAATACAGAAGGTTCTTGAATCTTTTTTTAGGAAGCTGGAAAATGAGTTTTGAGCAGAAGAGTGACATGATATAACTTGTGTTTTGGGAGGATTGTTCCACTAAGACTGGATTGTAGAGGGTGAAGAATGGAAATAGGAAGATTGACTAGGAGGCTACTGCAAAAATATAGAATCTATGACTCTTCGGGGAAGAAATTCCATTGTGTGGAAGTCATGAGGAATGGTACCTCAGAAGGCCATGAACTTTCTGCCATTGGAGGTGTACAAATAGAAAACCACTTGTCAAGGATATTGAAGAGGTTGGTCTTATAACCTAAAAGTCATTTCCAGGCTTGGCGCCTGTGGCTCAACCAGCTAAGGCACCAGCCATGTACACCTGAGCTGGCGAGTTCGAATCCAGCCTGGGCCACCAAACAACAATGACAGCTGCAACCAAAAAATGGCCAGGCATTGTGGCGGGCGCCTGTAGTCCCAGCTACTTGGGAGGTGGAGGCAGGAGACTCGCTTGAGCCCAGGAATTGGAGGTTGCTATGAGCTGTGATGCCATAGCACTCTACCCAGGGCAATAGCTTGAGGCTCTGTCTCA
>CAUYON010137275.1:0-12925 GCA_963573935.1 Arctocebus calabarensis | reverse complement strand
CCCCAGTCTCACTGTGTCCAGCCGCAAGGAAGCTGTTACTCCCAGTCCCCGGCTTTTTGAGTGCAAAGATAAGTACGTGAGCACATCTAGTTTTTTCATTTCAGTTATTTTACTTTTAAGCTCCAGAATTTCTGTTTGGTTCCTTTGTATGATTTCTATATTTTTTTTACTGAAATAGAATTTTGTCCTTCCTTCCTTCCTTCTTTCCTTCCTTCCTTCCTTCCTTCCTTCCTTCCTTCCTTCCTTCCTTTCTTCCTTCCTTCCTTCCCTCCTCCCTCCCTCCCTCCTTTCCTTCCTTCCTTCTTTCCTTCCTTTCCTTCCTTTCCTTCCCTTCCCTTCCCTTCCCTTCCCTTTCCCCTTCCCCTTCCTTCCTTTCTTTTCTTTTCTTTTCTTTTGAGTCTCATTATGTCACCCTCAGTAGAGTGCCTGTGGGGTCAAGAGCTCACAGCAACCTCAAACTCTTGGGCTTAAGTGACTCTCCTGCCTCAGCCTCCCAAGTAGCTGGGACTACAGGCACCCGCCACAATGCCTGGCTATTTTTTTGTTGCAGTTGTCATTGTTGTTTAGCTGATTCAGGCCAGGTTCGAACCAGCCAGCTCTGTGTATGTGGCTGGGGCCTCAACCACTGAGCTAGGGGTGCCGAGCCTATAGTAATCTATTTTCTGTTTCTAGTATACAAAATAGGCTTTCTGAAGCAGAGCCCTGATCAACAGAGGAGTCTTTTCTAAATCACGTATTCTCTCAGAACCAGGAGAAGAGCTTTTTGGTCACTGAAGCAGTAAAGCTGTGGTGGGGCTGCAGAAGGACGCTGCGGTCAGGAAGCCTGTTGCAGTCTGTAGAAGCCAGTGTGTCCCACAGAACCCCTGTTGGTGCTCCTGTGGGATAAGCAGCATAAGGGAGTGTTGTAGAATTAAAGTCCTTCCTCTCAGCTTGTGAGCCCCGCAGGAAGGCCCCCAGGGCTGCTGTCTTTTTGTTTCCTGCCCATGTCTCTGCTTGGGGTGTCCTTCCCCTTGCCTTCCCCATGGGATTTGACCCGTTTTCAAGGCTCAGTTCTTTCTCAGATCGTCTTTCTTTGCTCCATCCTTATATGTGCACTGTACAGTTGGGCCTGTTGGCCTCCTGCACCCTTATCTGCTGTCTGTGTCTGGTACCACGGTTGTTTGTGCACGTGTCTTCTCGACTGGATTCATCTCCATGACAAGAGCCGCCTTCATTCCTGCTGCAGGGGCGTTACATGGCCGTCCCTATGCGCTCAGTAAATGCCTCATGGTGTCAGCTGATAATTTCCTGTGGAGGGAGGGCCTGACAGGAGTGTTGGGAAACTTGAGCATTGCCAGGTTTGTCTGGCAGTTTCTGTGCTGACCTCGAGTTGATTACTGCATGAGATGTAGATTCTGCCTTTTCTTCCATTCTGCATCACTGGGGAAAACAGCCTTGCTTCTGATTTTTTTTTTTTTTTTTTCTGATTGGTTAAAAGTTTTCACCTGTGACTACTCATTTCCCTTTTTTGTGCACTTGCTCTGTGCTGACTGCTTTATGTACACTATCTCTAATACATCTGCCCAGTGAATTAGGTTTTACTCAGACAGGGACAACCTGTCGCCTGGAGAGGTTAAAACACCTGGCATAGACAAGGTTGTACGGTAAATGACAGTGCTGGGAATTCAATTTGGTGCTGTGGTCTGTCAGCCTCCAGAGTCATTGCCCCATGTAAGTTTTTGGTTTTTTTTTGAGACGGAGCCCCAAGCTGTCACCCTGGATAGTGTCGTGGCATCACTGCTCACAGCAACCTCCAATTCCTGGGCTCAAGCGAGTGTCCTGCCTCCGCCTCCCAAGTAGTTGGGACTATAGGCGCCCGCCACAACGCCCGGCCATTTTTTGGTTGCAGCCGTCACTGTTGTTTGGCGGGCTGGGCTGGATTCGAACCTGCCAGCTCAGGTGTATGTGGCTGGCGCCTTAGCCCGTTGAGCCACAGGCGCCGAGCCTGCCCTATGTAAGTTTTGACAAGTACCAAACATTGTATTGTGTGTGTGCGCGTGCGTGCGTGCGTGTGGTGGGGAGGAGGCCTTTATGGAGTTACTGCTTTGATTGTGGAGTCTTCCCTCTTATTTTTCTGCCCCCTTTCCCTTTCTGAATAACACCATTTTTTCTCTCTCTCTTGGACATGGTATCTGTGGATTTAAATGTGACTGATTTACCTGCTTTTACGAGTTTTCTTAATTCTATTTTTCCCCTCATCCCTCTTAATTTTCAAGTTTTATTGAGACACTGGCCAGGGCTAACGGGCTCCCTCTGTCAAGGTGGACAGTAATAGTTAAGTATCGCTCCAGCCTACCTTTTGCCCTGGGTTAGCCTCCTGTCCCCACAAGTTCCAAGTCTCAGATTTGTTTTCTTTGGAGATGAACTGCTGGTTGGTGTTACTCCCTACCGAAGTTCCCAGATAGCACAGACTTCGCTAAACAACAAAGCACTAGCACCTCCATCACAAGCCCCTCATCAGGCTGTGCACCTGCCTTGTGAGATATAAACATTTACGAGGAGTAGAAACAATTCTTTCCCCAGAGCCAAAATTTGGATAGTCTCCTAATGTACACAGCTTTGACAGTGATTCCATATGTTTTGCTCATCTTTGCTTTTTTTGCAGCTTCCGCACATTTACTTTCCATACCTACCACTAACCAGGGAGATGCTTCCAGCATGCAGGACGGTCCCGTCATTTCACTGTTCAGAATCCTTCTTTGGCTCCCTGTTGTCCTCAGGGTGATCGGCCTGTTGGCCACTCACCTCCCCAGCTTCTTCTTTTATGTTCTTGTCCTTTGTTTGCTAGAGCTACAGGGAGCTGCAGTGTTTTTCCCGCATGTGTGTGCTACTCTCTCTTTTCTAGACCTTTCATGCTGGCTAGCGTCACCCTTCCCCCACCTGGTTATTTCCTTTGGGCCACTGCTGGAACTTCAGGTCAATCAAGTCCATCGGGGGTCTGTCGCTCAGCTCACCGTGCTGGATTTTGCTTCTGGCTCTCTCCTAACTAGACCCTTCCCCTCTTGAGGACAAGCATCCTTCTTTCTTCATTTCTGCACCTCCCACTTGGGTTCCAGCGTGGTTGTGTGGAATGAAGGATTATTGTGAAAGTGCAGGGCGGCGGGAAATTTGAGCATTCCCAGGTTTGCCCACAGATTACTATGTGTACTCCTGTTTATGGAAGGCCTTCTGTGTGCGTTCTATGCATGTTATTTAGTTTCTTGTTAATCCTCATAGAATTTCCAGATACTTGGCGTTATCGCTAACTTTATCACAGAGATGAAGAAACTGGGGCTCTGTTTCCCTTGGTTTTTGAGATGACAAGTCATCTCTGTAGAATAAACTGTGACTTCTGAGCATTTTAAGGTGCTTTATGGATTTAAATCTGAAAGGCCTTGCCCTTGAGAGCCGGGGGAATATTATGACTATTTTAAACAGATTTTAGGTGGTAGAGCCCTGGGAGGTTGGAAATTGTCCAACTCTTTGGGGGGGGGGCTGGAGAGAAGGAGAGAGTGAGAGAGAGGAAGGGATAGATTGGGAGGGGTTTTTCTTTCTTAAATCGTTCACATTTGTGCGAGGGCCAAGTTGGACTTGTTTATTGAATCAATAAAGATACTATCTCTTTGAATAATTCAGAATCTGATATCGCTATTAAATGGAGTTCACTTTTTGTGAGGGCCGCAGAGGGCAGCTGCGCTCGAAGGGGTCTCTTCTGTGTCTTCCTGGTCTTAGGAATTTTATTGGCCCAGTGGAACGTGACTGAGGCTCTGAATAGTCAAAGAAACATCTCTCTTATGTTTTGCTCATGAATAGAACACTCTGTGTCCTGAATTGTTGCTCCAGTGGGGCCAGCACGTGGTGTATTTTTCTAACGTTTGAACCAATGGGCCTTTTCATTTTGGGGCGGTCCAGGTAGAGATTTTCTCGTGTGCTCCTGTGTGGCGAGGAAGGCACGTCTTCTCTCTCTCTTCCCTTCTGCCTCTTGAATTTGAAAAAGTATTAAGTTGCATGACTAATCTTAGCAAATTTACTAGAAATTGATGTTCTGCCAGTTATCAGAAATCCCTTCCTCTCCTGCGCTCTCCTAAACAGTGCTGTGTCCTGAAGCCAGAGGCGTGTTCAGTACGGAGGACAGGAGTTAGAACATTGGAGGCATTTATCCACAGATAAATCTGTGGCTCTGGGCTCTGACTCTCTTTTGCCTCTGTGTGTGTGTGTGAGAGAGAGAGAGAGAGAGAGAGAAATGGGGGCTCTTGCACAGAGGAGATTGTGGCTTCCTGAAATGTGAGACCCAAAGAGACATCACAGATACACAGATAACCATGTCCTCTAGTCCTGGAATCAGACTCAGGGTCTGATGAAAGGTTTCCGTATCATTTGTGACTCTGTTAACATGAGAAGTCTTACGGACGTGTAAACATGCAGCTGGTGGGCTGCCTTATGAGAAAGATTAAACTCTCCCAGAGTGGGCTCAGCCTCTGAGATCCAGAACCTGAGGAGCAAAGACCATGCACTTCCCAAGCTTTCATCAGCTCCTCTTTGGGCAGAACTTTCTCTTTTAGCCCCTTATTCATAAATAGAGGTCACATGTAGTCAGGTATTTTTATTTTCTGGAAGAACAGAACCACACCCCTCAGATCAAAAGACCCTGGCGGAGCCCTGGTGAGACCAGCGCTCCTTGGCTTGAGAACTGGGTGCTGAGGAGCGGTGAGTGGATTGAAAGCAGCGGTTTCTGGTCTGTAGAAGAAGTTCATTGTTCACTTAACTAGAACAAGTGCCACCTGTATGAACCGGCAGCCGGGCAGAGCAGAATAGGGAAGGAAATGGTTGAATAATTCTTTTTTCCTTTCTTGAATTTTTTTCTCTCCCCACTCTGAGCTCCCTCACCACCTCCCACAGAGAGATAACAATACTTCAAAATTGGCGAGGTCCAATAAAAGGGATTGTGGGGTTCTTAGGGAGGGCACGTTGAGGTGTGGGGTGTCTCTGAGGGGGGTCAGCCGAAGTCAGCTAAAGGCTGCCATGTACTGAGTGCGAAGCCTTAGCCTCATGACTGTTGTACAGGGGGAGGAACTTTCCCAGTATCTCACAGCTTCTAACTGGCTCTCAAAGTCGTGCTGGCTGGCTGGTGGGAGGAACTTTTGGCATTTTTGGAAGGGCAGCTGTACAGCCCCCTCCCCTCCCTCTGAAAGGAAGCATAATTCTTCGCTGTTGCTTTGATGCTCTGGGACATTGCAGAACCAGGTGGTCAGTTTGCTCAGAGGGCTCCCAGGGGACACTATTCCTCTTACAGGAGGGACTGGGTGTAGGGGAAGGGCACGGGGAATATCTGATGCCCAGGGTTGTGGGGACTTTGGTCTAGGCCCACACAACCTTCTCTGGGATGGTGAGGTCCATCCTTGGGCTGCGTGCTTTGAGGCATGTATACTTCTTGCTTGGGTGGGTTGAACTGGTTCCTCACCCAGCTGGACGTAGGGTTAACTGCCTCAGTGCATCCCACCTGGAGGGTGGGTGATGTGACCTCTAGCAAGGACCATTGAAGGGTTGGGCGGATTCACAGCTGCACTGAGGCCAGGCTTGACTGCCTAATTCTTTCGTATGTGCCAAGTGGGTTTTGGGTCTCACAAGAAGCCCATAAGGCAAGTAGGTTACCTCAGGTGGTTGTTACCCCACTTCACACATGAGAAAATGGAGACTTGCTGAAGATCATAAAGTGGTTCGGACTTAGCTGCTCCTCCAAATTTGGTTATTTGTTATACTCTGTCAAAACCAGAGAGAGGACACAGGCCCAAGTTATGCCTTTTGTGACCAAGGTACAAGGGCTGTAGCAGTGGCTAAAGGCAGCGCAGGAAACTTCGCTGTTGGTGCTGGTCTCATTCCTTGCTGCATGCCCAGACCCTGATGGCATCTGGTCACAGTGGGTCTCGGTAAGAATTTCTTGGTTGTGGGGGGGTGGTCTTGCTCAATTGCTTAGCACCTTCCAGAAATTCTCCCTTCTCCTTGTGACTCACTCTTCTCTCCTTCCTGGGTTACACCTCTTACCCCAGGAGTAGGATCAGCCTTGAGCAGTAGTATCCTTGGGGTGCCCATTCAGTTCTTCTTTTCCCTCATAAATTATGGGACTTGGGATCGTCCTTTGGGAGAATTAGATAACTTTAGGGTCAGCATGTTAACTTGAAGCCTGGATTTTTAATTTTTTTTTTTTTTTGACACAGGATCTCATTCTATCACCCAGGCTAGGGTACAGTGATACCATGATGGTTCACTATAATCTTGAACTTCCATGTCAGCCTCCCAAGTAGATAGGACTACAGGTGTGCACCACCAAGCCCAGCAAATTTTTTAAATTTTATTTTTTCATAGAGACAGGGTCTCACTATGTTGTCTCACATTTCTTTTTTGTTTGTTTTTATTTTTTTTAAAGCGTTTACTTTTTATTTTTATTATTTTTTAAATACATGTTTTTTATTATTCTTCATTACATTATTTCCCCCCTACCCCCCAACTATGTTGTCTCAAGGGATGGCTTCATCCATTCCTTGAGCCATCCCTCAAGGCCAACCTCAAGGGATCCTCCCACCTTAGCCTCCCAATGCACTGGGATTACTTGAGTGAGTCACTATAATTCAGGCCGTGAATCTGCTCCTTCACTGTGGTGCTTTTTCTACCCGAATCCCAGTGGGTGACCCTGGACTATAAATATGGACTATAGATGGACCCTATTAGGAATGACTGTAGACATCCTTTGAAAAATTTTTTTTTTGAGACTGAGTTTCACTATGTCGCCTTGGGTCCAGTGCCCTGGCGTCACAGCTCACAACAATCAACAACTCCTGGGCTTAAGCAATTCTCTTGCCTCAGCCTCCCAAGTAGCTGGAACTATAGGCCCACGCCACAACACTTGGCAATTTTTTTTTTGTAGTTTTTGGCCAAGGCTGGGCCTGAACCCGCCACCTCTGGCATATGGGGTCGGCGCCCTACTCCTTTGAGCCACAGGCGCCGCTCAACTCAGCTATTTTTTGTTGCAGTTGTTTAGTTGGCCCGGACCGAGTTCAAACCCCACCGCCCTCAGTGTATGTGGCTGGCGCTGTAACCACTGTGCTATGGGTGCCGAGTGAACATCTTTTGAAATTTAAGTCTGTGTGGCTCCTGCCACATGGAGCTGAGTGGAACTTCTCTTTAGAGTAGGGTGGTCAGGGAGCATCTCTTTGTCCAACTGAAAAATTGAGATTGAGACTGTTTGCTCAAGACTCTTGCAGCTCTCTCTTTCTCTCTCTTTTTTCTTTTTAGACAACTTCTCATTTTGTTGCTCAGGCTACAGTGCTGTGGCTTCAGCCTAGCTCACAGCAACCTTAAACTCCTAGGCTCAAATGATCCCCTGCCTTAGCCTCTCAAGTAGGCAGGACTATAGGTACCTGCTATGGCACCAGCTAATTTTTGTCTTTTAGTACAGGTAGGGGCTCACTCTTGCTCAGGCTTGAACTCCTGAGCTCAAGGGATTCTTCCTTCTTGGGTTACCAGAGGGCTAGGATTATAGGTGAGAGCCAGACTCTTGCAGCTCTTAAGGATTTCTCCTTTGTGAGTTTGGTTTTCTTTTGTCCCCTCGCCTCCCTTTTCTCTCCCTGCCCTTCATGTTGCTTGGGCAGCTATGGGTGGAGGGGAACTGATGCAGTTTTTGTGCCGCCTGCTGGGTGGGTGAGGGACTGGCCACCTGGCTCTTACAAGTTTGGTTTTCTATATGTTTGGGTGAATGGAAGAGAAAATGAAAATGCCACTGGATGACGTTAATGTGATGTGTGACCATTTCAGAATTTTCTAGTTTGTGATCTCATTTGAGTCTTACGAAGGGTAGATTGCTATTTGCTGAGCACCTAGGTGGAGGCCCTGGGTAGGGCATGGTCTTATATATTAGCCCATTTAATCTTCACAGTAATACAGTGGGAGTAATCTCTTTGTCTTATAGAAAAGAAAATGGAGAGTAAGAGGGCTGCAGTGTCTGGCACCTCACAAACACAAACTGCAGGGAAACTACTCACTGATCAGGAATCAAAAGCTGGAATGCCTTTACCAAAAGTTGCTTTCATTCTTTCATTTTGTAATGTTCTGAGACAGAGTCTCACTTTGTCACCCCCAGTAGAGTGCACTGGCATCATAGCTCACAGCAACCTCAAACTCTTGAGCTCAAGTGCTCCTCTTGCCTCAGCCTCTCAAGTAGCTGGGAATATAGGTGCTCACCACAATGCGAGGATATTTTTTTACAGACATAGTGTCACTTTTGCTAAGAGCTAGTCTTTTTTTTTTTTGTGAGACAGAGCCTCAAGATGTCACCCTGGATAGAGTGCGGTGGCATCACAGCTCACAGCAACCTCCAACTCTTGGGCTCAAGCGAGTCTCCTGCCTCTGCCTCCAAGTAGCTGGGACTACAGGCGCCTGCCACAATGCCTGGCAATTTTTTTGGTTGCAGCCATCATTTGGTTACAGCCGTCATTGTTGTTTGGCAGGCCCGGGCTGGATTCGAACCCACCAGCTCAGGTGTACGTGGTGGTGCCTTAGCCCGTTGAGCCATAGGCGCCGATCTGCTAAGAGCTAGTCTTGACCCCGCTAGCAATCCACCTACTTTGGCCTCCCAGAGTGCTAGATTACAGGCATGAGCCACTGTGCCCAGCTCATTCATTTATTCATTCAATAGACAGTTACTAGGCATCTACCATGTGCTGGGTCCTGGCCTATACTTGGTCTCTGTGGATAAGACTTACAAGATCCCCGTTCTCCTCCTGTAGTCCCAGCTACTTGGGAGGCAGAGGCAGGAGACTCCCTTAAGCCCAGGAATTGGTGGTTGCTGTGAGCTTTGATGCCACAGCACCCTATCCAGGGTGACAGCTTGAGGCTCTGTCTCAAAAAAAAAAAATACTTGTTCTCATAGAGCTGAGCATTTGGGGATAAGGAGCCTCATTAAGGTTTCTGTTGTGGTGTTATGGGGAGAGGGTGGTGATTTGGGAGTCCAGGCTGGAGAGAAACTTAGGATTTTAGCCCATTTTACTTGAGTGCTTCATATTGTACCATGTTACTACCCTTTCTCTGTGTTTCCTCTCTCCCAGTGTGGATCATTAACACAGTTTACATATGTGTAAACTTAGGCTCGGAGAGGCTAGGTGACCTATTCATGGTTGCACAGTAGATGATCTAGAATGAGAACAGATTCTAGGTTGAGTTCCGCCCTCTGAGGTTGCTTATCTATGAATGATGTATTTTTATATACATTAGAGACAGAGTCTTACTTTGTCACCCTTGGTAGAGTGCTATAGCGTCACAGCTCACAGCAACCTCAGCTCTTAGGCGATTCTCCTGCCTCAGCCTTCCCAGTAGCTGGGACCACAGGCACCCGCCACAACGCCCGGCTATTTTTTGTAGCAGTTTGGCTGGGGCTGGGTTTGAACCCACCACCCTCGGTACATGGGGCTGGTGCCCTACTCACTGAGCCACAGGTGCTGCCCAATAATGTATTTATATACTTTTGTTTTTTTTTGAAACAGAGTCTCAAGCTGTTGCCCTGGGTAGAGTGCCTGGGTGTCACAACTCACAGCAACCTCCAGCTCTTGGGCTTAAGCGATTCTCTTGCCTCAGGCTCCCAAGTAGCTGGGATTACAGGTGCCTGCTACAACGCCCGGGTATGTTTTTTGGTTGTAGTTGTCATTGTTGTTTTGGCCGGCTTGGGCTGGATTCGAATCCATTAACTCTGGTGTATGTGGCTGGCACCTTAGCCTCTTGAGCTACAGGCGCTGAGCCTATATAAACATTTTTAAAAAGCAGTTTGCAGGAGAATAATCATTTTGTTAACATTTTGGTGAGCTTCGTCACCTAAGGAAATGGTTTCAAGTTGCTAACAAGTAAAGATGAAACCTGGTGTCTCATCTTGTCGTTTAGAGGCACGTGTTTGAGTTGTTTGAGGTCTGGAGGCTGGGGGTGGGGTAGGGGCTGTCTGACAGTCTGATGAGACAGTGTTGCCGTTAGGGTTGGGGTAGAGAGCTTTTTAAAATAAACCCCTCACAGTAGTTGCCAATATTAACCTATCGTAATTTTTAAACCCTGCTTAAACATTTAGAAAACAGAAGTCTGGAAATTCTAAGTTGAGCCTCCCGTGACCTCCTGCCCCACGTGAGCATGAGTGTGACATGGGATCAGGATGGGTGGGGAGGGTGATGTGGCCTGGGGCAGATGGAAACAGTTCCACTGCATATGTGGTCTTCTCCTCTTGGGGGAGTCTGAACCTCCCGGGTTAGTTATTACTAACTTTATTGGGTGCTGGTTGTTTACGGCCTTTTGGGGGGATGCCTTGCGGTGTGTGGGCCTTCGGGAGGGCCTGCTGGAAGTCCCTCGCACTGTATTCTCCATGGTGGTTGCCATGTTATTTAAAGGACAGATCGGAGGAGGTTGCAGTTTAGTCTGTTGGTCTTTCCTTTGGGGTCTACAGAAGAGCCCTGACTCACTCTCTTTGACAGGGTTTTCCCTCCTACCCCCAGTGCTGACCTGAGTGCACTTTGGTGCCTGTACCCCTCCTCCTCCCTGAGTTTGCCTGGGAAGCCATTAACCCCATACAGGACATTGTTAGGGGTACAGGCAGCCCCAGGCCACTCTGCTTAGCTGTTGGTGTCACTTCTCAGACCACTCTGAAGTGCCTGAGGTCTTCCAGCATCCTGAGTGCTCTGCCCTGCTGCTAGGAAGGCCCCCCTCTCTGCCTGGTGCACTCCCAGGCCAGCTACCCTATGTCTCCTAGAACAGTCCAGAAGGCATTCCAGCACTGATCGGTGATCAGTTTCTCATGCAGTTTGTGTTTGTGAGGGGCCAGCGACTGGAGTGTGTATATGATCTCCCATCATTTTGACAAAAGTCTTGGGGGGGTATTTTTATAGCTCCAAGTCCACACAGCCAGTGGTTGAGGGCTGTCATCCCCTCACTTACAGTCCTGAGCAGGAGTTTTATTTTAAACCTTCCTTTTTTTTTTGCAGTTTCTGGCAGGGGCTGGGTTTGAACCTGCCACCTCCGGCATATGGGGCTGGCGCCCTATGCACTGAGCCACAGGCGCCACCCTATTTTAAACCTTCCTAAGCTCTCCCACTAGTAAGCTTTCAAGTTGTGTCAGTGTTTCTCAAGCTTGGCACTACTGACATTTGGAGACTATTGAGGGTTGGGGGTCCCAGTTCCCCAAACCCAGTTGACCTGGTTTGATTACTTGGCTGATCTAGAAAGTTCAATTGAGACATGGAGGTAATTGAAAGTAAAAATGAATGGAAAATGGAAATAAAACTGGAGCAGCACAGGCAATATGGATAGAGAGCAGAAGTAACCTACACCAGTTTCAGTGTTACAAAGAGACATTTTATTTAGGAAGAACAAAGAGAAAGTTTAGAGCATGTCCAAAAAGAGTTGGAAGTGGGTCCCTCACAAGGTGGAGAGAAGGTGAGAGAGGCAGAGAAGCAAAGGCTTGCGGGGGGGGGGGGGGGGGGACAAAAAAATAAAACCTTTTTAAATTGGTTGCAAGTTTGATTGGCCTCTCTGCCAAAGGCAAAGCAGTGTTGCTTTTTTCTATTAGTCATTGATTGATTTTCTCTTTCTATTGGTCAGTGGTTACCTAGGTTACTTCTTACCCACATTCTTATGGGCCCTCCAGACTTCCTGGTTCAGCAGGCCAGGTTTTCTCCTTCCCGCCCTTTGAAGCCCCTTTCTTAGTGTCTCTTCTCAGGACTGAAACTTCTTTGCTGTGTGGGAGCTGTCTTGTTCTGCAGCATCGATGGCTCTGCCCATGAGATGCTAGCTGTACCCCTTTCCCAGTCCCACCCAGTTACGACAACCAAAATGTCTCCAGACATTGCCAACTGTCTCTGGGGGGAGGGGAGCAAATCTCACCTAAGGAGAGCCATGGTGACCATTTCAGACCCTGAGCTGGGAGGTGCAGTGTATGGAGATGCCAGAAGGGAGAACATTTAAACTGGGCACTGTTTTATAGACTTGGGAACACCTTGCTGCTTGCACTACAGCACTACAGTGCCCCGTGTGGACAGACCTTGACAATAGGCTTTATGTGAGGATAACTTTTTGTGATGGTAATTAAATTACACTGCACGCCTCTTGGAGGACTTGTATGGGAAGCCCTCCGCTTAAAATATTTTCTTTCTGTACTGGAAACTCCTGGGAGAAAAAAAAAATCATAGTCTTAGATTTATTGAAGTTTTGTGGATAAAAGCACTTTTTGTTGAAAAGAACCAGGTGAAAACTTGAAGGGCGACCTTTGAGTCTTCTGACACGTGGAGAATACACATTCCTGTGCTTTCTGTAAAGCTGCCTGGTGAACCCGCTTTTCAGGTTTCATAGCCTTTCCAGTCACAAGGTCTGAGAATGTGTGTTTTGTGGTGCGTGCACAAAGCTGGTATGCGTTTGTGTTTAACACAGTGTGGCTGATAAACCTGCCATGTTTTGTCAAATGTGATTCTTTCTTTAAAAATAGGTCTTATTGGCTCGGCGCCTGTGGCTCAAGCGGCTAAGGCACGAGCCACGTACACCTGAGCTGGCGGGTTCGAATCCAGCCCCAGCCTGCCAAACAACAATGATGGCTGCAACCAAAAAATAGAAGGCAGGAGATTCGCTTGAGCTCAGTAGTTAGAGGTTGCTGTGAGCTGTGAGGCCACAGCACTCTATCCAGGGCGACAGCTTGAGGCTCTGTCTCAAAAAAAAAAAAGAAAGTTTTATTTATTTTTTTTTTAAGTTTTTATTTTTTTTTGTGGGTGTAGGTGATCATGTTGTTTGCATACAGAGATAATTGTATTGTGCACATACATTTTCTTTCTTCCTATATTTTCCTTTCTATCCTTTTCTGTCTCATAGCTCACAACAACCTCCAACTCCTGGGCTT
>CAUYON010137273.1:0-63436 GCA_963573935.1 Arctocebus calabarensis | reverse complement strand
GTGTATATAAGGTGGCCCAGAATAAAGACAATTTGCTACACGCCACCTGGAGAGTGTGTAGTCTGTTTCTTGTATTTCCCCTAATAATTATAGGTACAAGTTCTGCACCTGGGGCAAAGCTACTGTCCCTCGCGTCTCCGTTCACGCAACACTAACCATGGGGTAAGACCATTCGGCTTATAACAGATGGCTGTATAAGAGCATTTGTGATCCTTAAGGGGGCACAGTTCACCAGGGAAACTGTTACAATGATTATAATGAGGATAATACTAAGACACTGAGCTATACGACTTAATAGGAGTCTGTATAAACTGAACCTATTAATAAAATCAGAGGTATCGAAATGATATCAGAAGAGGAATACACTGGCTGTAACCAAAGAACTTATTTACTGATCTATTACAACTTAGTTTTTATCACATAAGATATATTTGTCCACAGACCCCCCCTTGTTCAGCCAACTGTTATTTCAGAGCAATTCTATTACCCCAAATAACTTCAAGAGCATTTACAAAAGTCTGCTAGGCAACTATAATCTTTGCAGTAATCAGTAACAAAAGCTAAGGTTTGAGAAAGAGTTGTAATCATAACCTTTTCATACCAAGTATTTATGCCTAGTCAAGGAAGAAACAATCAACTAACAGATGCCTGTTTAGAGGGATTTACATTTGCTAGAGAATTTCTCTTTATTCCATAGTGAAAATTAAGAAGAGTAGAGCAATGTTCAGTTTCCAACTGGTTATGAAATGATGGTGGCACTGACATAATCCCTAATCCACACTGGCCTTTAACTTTTCACTTACTGAGACATGGATTTGCCCATGTGTGTGGCTAACTGCACATTGCTAAATCCTCCCTAGATAAAAAAAATAACCCAGGGAGGAATGACAGAGCGCTCCCTGGAGAATACCTTGTGCAATTTGAATCACCAGTAGGGAAGCACGAGTCTTAACTTACCTAAGATTCCATTATCAAATTATTACATGGTTGGAGGACACCAGCAATTAAGGGATTAGGATTGTAAATTTGCCTACAAACTGTCAATTTTTTCCTTTGGGTTTCCTTATTTAATTATTGACATAATTTCAGTACAAATGCCTCAATAAAGATTTTATCTAGTGTTAGTTTTAAACAAGGGATCAGAATACATGAATCTAAAATGTAACCCTACAGAAAAGGCCATACGTCACTCCTGAAATATCAGTGGATTTTGTTATGGAGTGAAGCAGTGAATCTCTGAGATCGTGTTAGGATTTAAGTTTAAAATGACATACCTAATGTTCAGTTACCTTCCCTGTGGAATGGTGGAATCTTTAAGAACTCAGGAAGGACAAGGCAATCATTCAGGCCCTCCAGGAATCCATGCTTAAAATTAATTTGCATCCTCTTAAATACTAGTTTTGTTTCTTTAATTCAGGTACACAGAACTGCTTATTAAATATGTTATCATAGATAATTTTAGTTGAATCAATAGTAAGGAGCTTATTAAATTGCATATTATAACAATTTTTTATCAATTAATTTAGCATGAAAATCTGCCAATACTTATTTATTTATTTATTTATTTGCTATTCAATTAATTCAAAATAGGGTCATAGACCCCTGTGAACAATATTCATTCATTTCCCCAAGAGGATTATTTAAAAATCTGAAAGGCCAATAGAAAAAGTTACAAAATTGTAGAAAAACGTTAGCCCTTTCAATAGTGAGGACTTAATTTTTTTAAGCAATCAAATACCTAATAAAGTTTACAGAGAGCACAGAAATTTATCTTGGCAGAACACGAAGTGGAGAAAAGAAACTTTTCATATGTTTCTACTATAAGCAAACTGGTATTTCAAGAAAACCTCGCTGTTTTAACAGAGATGACTATATTTAGTTTGTTACTGTGTACTTTTGATCCTAATGTTTAATTTTTAGAAAAAGCCTTATCAATAATTCCCATCTAATCTTAACAAGCTTGATCACACATAATGTCTTTCAGAAGATTCACCTTCCAGAAACCCTCTACAACTTCCTTATTTATTCAATTTGTGTCCTATAATTTTTCTCTCCTCATTTTGGGACCATCAGTCCTCCTACCTTTGGGTAACAATGTAAGACAATGATGAGTTGTCCTTTAACAATGAAAAAAAATCCATATATCTTACAGTATGACCGTTCTTGTGCAGAGCCGTCTCCTCACCATACCCAGTAATGTTAGTTGCACATGTTAATTAGCATATCTAACCCGCAGTGAGCACAGTCCCCATGAATGCCAAGAGCACTGCCCCATCAGTACTCTGTCGATGGCAAATCTTAATTCAATCATAAAATCTTAATTTCAATCATAATTTCTAGGAGCTTTTTCTCATGATGCAGTTTGTCAATGTATCATATAATGTGTTCCCAACATCCCCAAATATCTGTAGTCTTTCTGTATTAAGAAAGGAGACAAATTTTTCTATACAGGATCCTATTTCTGTCATGATTTCCAAACCCAATTCATATCAGAAATGCTCAAATAAACTTGGAGAGCTCAAAATACAAGTCTGTGGAGCTAAAATCTGACAGAGAACTCATTTATGACCTTGGTTTCTGTGCAAGCGCAATTCCTTGTTATTCCATATTCCTGTTACTAATTCTTTCTATTAAGCTTCACGTGTTCAAATTACTATATGGCTGTGTGTCCCTCTCTGGATCCTGACTACTAGAGAATAAGCACTGAGGAGTATAGCATTAGATTTTGCCACATGAAGATGAAATTTCAGAATTAGTTTGCTCGCGGTCTTAGGCTTGAGTGCAGAGCTGACTCTTTGCCAGTCAAAAGGAATGCTAGTAACATTGGCATTCATCATTAGCATCGTAATCAATCAACTTATCACCTGCGGTTGACTATTCAACCAATACCTTGGAGTCCAGGAGGCTGCAGCCCTGACCTTTGGGGTGGTGGTGATGACCAGAAGTGACATGGGATTGTCCTTTGAGTGCACGTGGGTGCAGAGAAACAAGAAGGGTTCTGAGTGTAAGCTTCCATCTGAGAACCACAGAGCTCTCATCGCAGCCCTGAAAGGTCTCTTTTTTATTCTGTATGTATGACTGATATTGCTAACATCAAACACAAAATTTAATAATGTAGACAGTTAAAATAAAACAACACTTGAATTCAGTTTTGCCAGCTTTCTCCAGGGCATGACATAGCCTCCTTTAAGGAAAATGGGGTCTTGAAATTTCAAAGAGGAACACATGTTTGAACTCTGAGAAAACTGAAACTGGCGGACCCCCACATCATTTTGTCTTCCTTATTGGTGGAAGGATTTTCCCCTCTATTTCCAGAAAGTCCTGTGACGAGCTCCTCTGGGAAGACGACGTGCAGGGAACACCCCCCAGTGGTGGGGCGAGACGCTCCAGAGGATTCAAGGGAAGGTCGGACGAGGGACAGTCCACGGAGGGAGGCGTACACGCAGTGTGACGGAATTCATTGATACAGACACTTAAAAAAGGTTTTGGACTTCATGCATTAGTTCATTAAGTTGGGGGTGGCTCTAAAAATTTATTTTATTGTTCAAAACTTGTGTTCAGTCATGACCTACGTTTAATGAGCTTGAGATAGCCAGAGCTTTGGAGCCAGGGACTCCAAAGGGAAGCAGAGATGTCACATTGGCTTTCGAAAATGAGAGCTCAATTATTTACTGGTTAGAGATAAACCTTAAATATGAGGACACGCAAAGGGTGAAAGTTTCAAAAAATGGGAAATTAGAGATAAATTTTGCAAATGTTATCGTCAAAGTTGACTGTAAAGCAGGAAGCACCATGAATGATAAACAGCAGCCTTGCAAAATGAAGAGTCAGTTCCCTAGGAAAATATAACAATTCTAAATGTCTGTGCTTCTAATCTGTATAACTTTAAAATACATAAAACTAGCAATGACTACACTGAATGGGAAAGCCCACAATTCACAAGGGAAGACTTTAATTCATTTTGTCAGTAACTAGTAGATTTAGCAGACGGAAATTTGGGACCACATTGAAGGTCTGAACAATATGATTAACAAGCTTGTCCTAATTGACATATATAATGTGTTGCATACCAAAAGTAAATCTTTTAAAGTGGATCTAGAATATTTTCTAAAACTGACTGTATATCAGACCATAAAGCTATTATATTTTTTGCAACAAACGAATTCCAATAATTTTCAAAGGATCAAAATAATTCATAAGTGACTATAAGAAAGGCAGCTATTGCAAGAAAAACTAAAGGGAGAAATAAGAAACAAATATGTTTATTGAAACAGGATGCACCCTAAAATGTGACATGAATTTAAGCAACTGACTGTCCAATTAGGATTATTTTCTGCTGATTAGTATGGGAGATAATGCAATTAGACTTTTAGAGAAGAAAATATAGTTCTAGAATACTATCTGTCCTGAAGTTAAGACTTCTTTCCCATAATCAATGTCATGTAAATACTATTTTTTTAATTTTCAATTTTAACAGTTAAGCTCTAGGTAAAACATAATATTTGGTTGTAGTTGCAAGACTAATTTCAAGTGCCAGCTTTCACAATATACAAGAAGATTTATACCCAATATGTAACAGAATAGTGATGGGGAGAGATAAAAGTTAGGGATATCAAGGATACAGCCTTGATATCTTGGGTAACTATAGTAACTTGGGTTACTATAGAAGTTTTGAGACAGGCTGTGCTGTGGCCCATTATTCCACTTCCAAGAAATACGATTGACAGTGCCCTTTCTGATTCACCGCGCGTGTTTCAACTTGCGAGATCATCAGTACTGCTGGGAGGGCTTCGTTTGTTTCCGTCTGTGCAAATTTTATGTTTCTTGATTTCTGTGTATCTCAAAACATTTGTAATTATCCGTGAACCAGGAGAAGAAAAGTTTTGGAATATTAAAAGGATCGTAAGGCTGAAATCATGTTAATAATATTGGTAAGAAAATGTAATGAAGTTAGCTAAATTTCTAACTTTTATAATGTGATAGTATAAATACTAATCCAATCAAGGATCGAATGCAACATGTTTATTATAATTATGAAATAAAGGTTTTTGGCGAAAGGAACTCAAACAGGAACAGCAAATAAATGAATACATACATTTCTGGGGAGTATGATCAGAGTTTAAAAAAATTGTGGGAAAAAGAGTTTCTTTCTTGTGTTTGCTTTATTTCTCTGTGTGTGACACTTTGACTAGGACAGAAATTCTAAAATAAATCAAAAGGTATCCTTAGGGTAAAAATTGTAGAACTGAGTTAGTTTTGTGGACAAAATGACATGTTCAAAATAGCAGGAACACTCATATTTAAATACAACTATACTTCCAGCAGAACCTAAAATTTCAAAAAAAGTTGAAAGCTTCTTCTTTCCAGAGAAGGGAAATGTTCTGTTGTCTATTGGTGCAGGTGGTGGGGGTATGGATGCAAATATAAAATGACTTTGAGCTGATTTGCACATTTTACTTCATGTAAATTATACCTTAATAAACAAAACAATGAGAAATAACGGAAAATATCTTATATTCTTTAGGCATTGATTTTGTTATTTATATGTAGGGCACTCAACAAATATTTAATACTAAATACATAATCATGTATAGAGTGTATAATGTGTGTCAATGAGGCTTCCCTTGGTTCAAGGGACAGAAAGTCTGTGGAACGCAGTGGCTTGCAAAATATTGGCTTAACAAGAGATTCTGTCCGTCCTGCGGTTTTACCAGGTGCCCTGGCAGTGTCTGGAGTCTGGGTTCACATCCTAAGTCCTCTCTGTGCCCCACTAAATCATGGCTGCAAAGTGGCTGCTCCAGCTCTAAGCATTGCTTCTGTGTTCAAATTAAAAAGGGAAAAAAGCATTCATTAAGGGCTGTCCCTTTGAATTCAAAATTAAAAGTGTTTCTTGAGTTTCTAGAACTGATCTCCCTTTAGGAAAGGTGGTCCAGTGGGAGGTGGGAAGGGAGTTGGGGCTGGGACTGGCTATGCCCTGGCACACTGACTGTGCAGGCTACATGCAGTAAACCGTGCTCGCTTTGATGGTATTGTTTCAACTCCCAAACGTATCTTACCTAAGGCACCTACCGGGGGATTGCAAATCTTTGGCAGGTGAGGATTATGCCATTAGCTTCATTTATTTTTTCTACTATGTGTAAAACAAAGTTTCTGCTTTCTTCATTAACTTTCATCATGAAATTTTCTCCTATAAGCCTGAGAGCATAATTTAAAGGTCGATCAGCTCTGTCCTGTTCCAATATGAGTCTGCAAAGTCCTAACACCAACACCACCCCACTCAGTGGATTGCTACAGAAGCGGCTGTTGCCCTCGCCTTGGGGGCGACTCACATGTAAACTGACTAGAGTTATTAAAGAACATTTGAACGTGACTTTGACAATTAGATGACTTTTTTTTTTAAACTGAGATTTTAGGAGAAAAAGGCTTAAATTTTCAATTGAAAAAGAAAAACAATATCTGCCTTCCGACACTTCGGTGTTCTTGTTTTTCAATCATAGCGGTCTGACTACCAGTGATACAGCATCTTATGAAAAATTTTTAAAAAATGAATTCTGACCTTGTATTTTCTACTTTCAGAAACAGCCTGACTCTAGAGAAAATGAGAGGTGACATCCTTAGGAAGGGGTACGTGAAAGTCCTCCTGAAGCGGGAGCGTGGAATTCTGAAAGCTCAGCTTGTCACTGGTCGGGATGTGACTCAGGCTGTTCTTGGTGCCTCCGTCTGTGTGGGCCCGACGCTGAAATACCATTCTTCATTGAGTCTGTCAGGAATTTGACATACCATCAACTGAAAATAAGTCAGTTTTGAGGATTTTTAGGGATTCATTTGACCAGTGTGGGCTAAGCAAGTTTCCACAGCATTAAAATATACCTCAGCCAATCGTCCCATAGTCCCTAAGTCTGAGGGGACCCAGTCCTGCAGTCTCTAACTGCTTCTGAGGGGACCCAGGCTGCAGCTTTTGTCTTTTGAGGTCATTTCAGTGGGTTGAATGTGAAGGGGGTGTTCTTGGTCTTTCTCCTCTGGATAGGTCTGTGGTTGGTGGAGCTTTAATCATGTTCTCAGTCTTAGGTGAGGAAGTTTCTTAATGAAGGAGACCTGCGTAGGGTGGGGTTGGCAAAGTAGCTCCTGATGTGGCCGATCTGTTCACGCTGGTCACGTTAATTAACACTCTTTGTCCTGATGAGTGGAAATTTGCAGGTGGCTCACACTAACGGAAGCGGTGAGCGGCTAATCTGAACTTCCTACAGACGGATTTGCTCTGAAGCTTCAGGGGTTTTCAGGCAATGGAAAACCCCTAAAAAAGGTCCACTTCCTGGCTCCGTCCTTGGCTCCTTCCCTGTCTTGACATACGTATGATATTCTACACCAGTCCTTTGTCTCAATGTGATGAAGGCGGAGACAGTTTTTCAATGGAGGGATACCTTACTTTTTGTTATGCAATTGCTGTTAATGAAGTCAATGAACCCCTCCGGAGGATTAAAACTACTGAAGAATAAAAACTCACACACCTAACCTGGAAAAGTTTTACATGGTAGAGGCTACAAAACAGAGATATTTGTAAACGCATAATGATCGTGAATAATAAAATGCTACCGAAAGCAATCTTTTTGGTCTTGGCTTCAGAACTGTAATAGTAGCTTTCAAATGAATAATATGAACACTGATTCAGGAATTTCCAGTGTTTCAGACTGTCCTTTGACATTATAGGTAGAACACCTCTCTCTTTGTTGAATCACTAATGGTTCTTGCTTCCCAAATTCTGGATATAAATGTTATGCCTGTATTCAAATCTGTGAAGCTAATTAGAAGCTGTAGAGTTCAGATACTCATCTTATGAAGTACATAAGAACCAAAATAGTGTCTACAAAAAATGTGGTAAGATACTGAAATTGCCTAAGATTTTTTTATAAATACTAAATGCCATATTTTTAGGCAATATTGCGTAGAGAATGCAAAAGAAAGAACTATTTTATGAGTTTAAACCTATTCACTACAGTAGAAAATATATCTATTAGACAATTAATTTTTGAAGATATTTCTATACATTTTATATATTCGAGTTAAGTTTTCCACTTTGGTTTGAACTACACTGAAATTCCTTAACCTCAATGTTTCAATATACGTACATGAAAATAAAAGTAATTGCTGGTGGATGGCACCTGTGGCTCAGTGAGTAGGGCGCCGGCCCCTTTATACCAAGGATGGAGGGTTCAAATCCAGCCCCAGCCAAACTGTAACACAAAAAAATAGCCAGGCATTGTGGTGGGTGCCTGCAGTCCCAGCTACTCAGGAGGCTGAGGCAAGG
The DNA here is from genome assembly GCA_963573935.1 of Arctocebus calabarensis. NCBI lineage: Eukaryota > Metazoa > Chordata > Mammalia > Primates > Lorisidae > Arctocebus > Arctocebus calabarensis. The sequence goes on along the minus strand of CAUYON010137273.1, from coordinate 55,131 downwards.
GAATCGCCTAAGCCCAAGAACTGGAGGTTGCTGTGGTCTGTGATGAGCCCATCAGGGTTACAAAGTGAGACTCTGTCTCTAACAAAAATAAAAATAAAAAATAAAAATAAAAACTTCTGGCATTTCTGAAACTAGACTATACTTTAAATTAGAAAAACAAATCTTAAAAATATAAATTTCATCAGTATGCAAATTTAAAATTTCTTTAAATTTTAAAATTTCTATTTTTTTGTCATTATAGAGGTACATATAGTTTAAAATAGATAAAAGCAAATTGCAAATTGCAGAAGCAACTTTATTTTTTTCCATTTAGTATACCATTAGAAATATTTCATTCACTGATGTGTAATTATGATACTTATGCCTCTAATGGCTACAGAAGTCATTAATTTGATGCACAAAGTGACTTTTATTCATTTTTCCTTTGTAAAGACTTTTAGATTTTATCAGTCAAAAGATTTTGATCCCTATTTTCCAAAATATAATTAGTTAAGTAAAATATATGCCACTTACATAGGTAGAAAGCCAATAAGATATGAAGTTAAAGAGTATTTAAAACTTGGGTAGATATTTGCTATACATTGCGAGTGTGAATGAAGTTGCACTAGAGTTTTACGGGATAATCCCTGCTTTCAAGGAAAAAAAATCACATAAATATTCCCTTGAGAGTCTACATACAAAAACATCTGGAAGTCTATAAATTAAACATTAATGTGATTAACTCTAAATAGCAAGGCTATTTCCCTTTTAATCATATTTTCCGTTTTTTCTAGGCCATTTTAATTATAACGGCATCTTTTTTTTTGAAGTAAGTTGATCTGTAAAACAACACAATCGGTGGCTACTGCTGGGAATATTTGGGGAGAAGACGTGCCTGGAAACATCTGGAAAGCAAAATTGCCACGTGCAGCAAGAGCCGTGAAAACACTAAACACTCGACCCATAATTTTACTCCTAAACATTTATCATAAGGAAATAATTCAATCTAAGGGAAATGATTGATGAGCAAAGGTTTTGTATAAAAGGAAATGAATAAGGACTAGCTTTTCAGGATGTATTAGCACAGTAAATGACATGTGAACCGGAAGGTGATGTGATGTGCCACTGTAGAAATACAGATCAGCCAATTTTTTCTGAAACAATTATTTTAATGAGAATTTTTAATATGTTCATAATCATTACCTATCAATCTGTTTTGCAGAAATATATCTATAGCAAAAATAGGCCACATGCATTAAGATACTTGTATGAAGAGGCCTAAAGTAAGAAAAATAGTAAACAGCATAAGTAGTGCTTTTACACTGTATTGTAGAAAATATGCAGATCATTGTGAAAGTTTTGAGAAATGCAAATATCAAGAAACATGAATTCCGTGTGGATGGAAACAAATGAAGCCCTATCAGCAATACCAGTAAGCTAAGTGAGTTGAAACTTGACACGGTGACTCAGGAAGGACGCTGGCGACTGTGTTTCTTGGAAATGACGTACTGGACCATAACACACTTCTCCTGACCCTCCTATAGGCCTTAATGAAGAAATAAATACTTTTTGACTCATGTTAATGTCACTTATTATTCTGACTGTTACAATGTTATATTGCACAACATATAAGATGATGATGAAGTGTATTTAATCAGCATTTTCCAGATTACTAGATTTTTTTCCTCAGTAAATTTAAGATAGACTTTTCCATTTTTTAGCTTTTTTAAGTCTTATGTACCTTTAATCACTGTAATTACTTTTTTCTAGTTATATAAACTCTAATGGTTTCTTATTCATTTTATTTGTGGTCATTCTCCTGGTTTATCAGTTTATAACTTAACATAACCAAATCTACTTCTGGGGTTTGAGCTTCTCCAATTCAAACACCTCAACATCAATACCACATAGATAGTCTCATATACTTCCTAATACAGGAGCATGCTTATATTTACATGTTGTAAACAACAGGATTTCATTATGTGCAGGATATTTGGGGATGTCTAACTTTTATTTTTAATCGTGGAGGTCTACTTGTAGTCCTCCGCTGATATGAAATGCCATCCTTGTTAGACATCTAAATTATACACGCATTGTTCTCTTTCTGAACTTATTTTTTTTTCTATGCTTTTGAGGAATTTTTTAATGCTGCCATAATTACAAAATTAATTATATATTTTGAAATAAACATGTCTAAGATCTTTGTAATAGGAGACTGTGTTGTTTGAGCTTTCCAATTTTTCTTGAACCATTTTTGATAGTTTATGTATTCTTTGCTTTTCAAACTTATTATCGTTAGATATGGGTTATGATTTTTATGAGTTTTCATTTACTCCCTATCTTTTGTGCCCTCATTTTTTATGCACTGTGTGCCATTGTGACATCACACTTCCCAAAGTTTTGTGGTTTTATTATCATTTTTTTCCATAGGTCCAGTTTTTAGGTTTATTAATCAGGGCTACAATGTTGTGTTCTATTGAATTAATTTTCTTTGATTTTTATTAATTCCTTTATTCTGCCCTTACATTTATTACATTCAATATGTTTTTATCTTCTTGCCTTCAATATATAATTCGGTTATTTTCAATCTTTTTATTTTCTAATAAATGCATGTAAAAATATAATTTTCCCAATATTTCTAATATTTATGGTGGCGATTATGGTTAGAAAACATTCTCTATTGTCGATTTCTTTTTTAGTTTACTGAGACTTTGTTGCTGCCCAATATATAATTAATTCTTGGTGGCCTCCATGAGTTTTTGTGAAGTATTTTCATTCTCTGCTTTTTGGACATAGTGTATTATATCATATTTGCGTTTGGGAACGTGTCTAAGGTCAGGCATATTTGTTGTGCTATGACAGTCCTTCATAATTTTACTCACTTTTACCCAGTTTGTCACTAAATTAAAGAGAGGTATAGCCTCTCAGCATGGATAAATGAATATTAAAATACAACTATCAGCTCTTTCTGTTTTCTTTGCCCTTTTTCATGCAGTCCAGGGCACTTCATGCTCACTCTGCTGCCTCCTTTCCCAAACTATGATCTCTGTCCAACCCAAACTCTCACGCTGGCTTAGTAAGCTGCATGGGGAGCCTGATCCTGGGAGATAGTTCTGGTGCACGTGGCTCATGACAAGGTGTGGAGCCCAGAACGACTAGTCCTGCTGGACTCAATGCAGTTTGCAAAGTAAGGGAGTGCCAGAATGTTTCGCCACACGCAGCCGTGCTCTTTGGTTCCTGTATTGACTCAGAGACTCTCTGCCTTCATTGTAGTGTCTTCCTGAGGAATTTTTGAGCTATGGAATCTCAACTTGTACTTCTCGTCCAGTCTAGTTTTTCCTTTTCCATTATCGACAAGTTACTTGGAATCCCAGTTGGCCACCTGTGGTCTTCTAGGTCCTGAAGTGCTGCCTTCATTCTGAATCCAAATTTCACAGAACAAATCCTTTATTAAAAGGGGTGCAGCAGAAAAAGATAAAACTTTCCTTGCTTCCTTTTGTGCTTAAAAAAGAACAAGCTTGAAATCAGAAGGCTGCATTTTCCCTGCCTCTGAGGGAGGGACCTTGGTATAGACAGACAGGTGCCCTTGGACACTGGACAGTAGTGTCTTGGTAAAATACATCCTCCTCCTGGATGTCAAAACGCCATTTCTAATGAATCATTTCTAATGTAATCATTTGAATTTTTTTTTTCTATATCAGATGCTAGTAGGGTTTACTTTTCTGTGTATGATAACTCTCTAATGTAAGGTAAACTGTCACTAAAATGACATATGCAAATACAAACAAAAATGGAAATTACAGAGAAAGCTTTTCTGTGTCAAAGGCAGTTTTGTTTTTAGATGTTAAAGGTGTGGATGCGACGGTATACCAATGGACTCCAACTTTATCAAACTCCCTTTCTTTGATTAGCAAAAATAATTTCTTGACCATTTTTGTTATTTCTGTCTTGGGGAGTTTGACTTCAATTGAAAGGTAAAAACACAACTCTTATGGAATCAAATCATTAAAATTAAAATTATAGAATAATATTAGTTACAGTTAATATATAGTTATCTATGCTTTTTAGAAAAAAAATTGTTAAAATGGTCTACACTTAGACCATTGTTATAAGACCATTGTTATTTATAACAATTGTTATAAAGGTCTACACTTAGAAACAGCCTTGTTTAAAAATATATAATGAAGAGAAACACATCACCTCTACAAAATAAAGCATTCTCCAACTATGATGCCTTTAGCCTGAGATCTAGAACATAATATGAACATAATAAAAAACATTAAATATGTTTATACATATTACACTTAACTACTTGGGAGACTATAGCATTCTACTGTCCCACTGCCCTATCTGAGTAAAATTTTCCAAACTCAGCATTTTCCACCCTCTTCCCAAATCTGCTTCTTGTCTGGTGCCACATCGTTCTGTGAGGCCACCACCCTCCTATGGCTGCAGCGAGAAGCCTGCCAGGTGTATTGAACAAATCCTCCATACCTCAAATATTACGCAGCCTTGGTACTTCCCCCAAGCCGACTGTCACCCTGGTAGTCCAAGCCACCATTGACTCTGTCCAGTGTAAGATCTTCCTGCCTGGTTTGGCTGTAGCCCTTCTGCCCCCTTCCAGTGTGTTCCCACATCTCACCCAGGGTGGTCTTTTCCTGATGCAATCTGGTTATGTCATGTTGTTCATGGGCTTGTGACTCTTCAGTTGCTCCTCAGATTCCCAGAGGAAAACACCACAGCCCTTAACATGGTTATAGACACTGCATGTAAGTTTTGGGGGTGTAATGTGGTTTCATGACAGTCTCTGCACTGTGGCCCTGGTGACGTGCTGCCCAAGCAAGGACGCTCTGTTTATTTCACTGAAAACAGGCGTTTGTGTCTGCTCAAATGGCAAACATGTTATTTTGACAAAGTGATCCCCTTGATACTGGAGAGAGAAATTTTAATTTTTTTTTCAAATACTAAAAAATCTAGCAAAAAATCAAAGAGTTATAACATAAAAAGGTAAATGAAGATTGGAGCCCCGGGTACCAGTGACACTCTGAAATCTTCTGTTCCAGGAGTACATTGGCTGATCTGGGTACATCTGCAGGCTGCTTTTTCAAAGTTTTACAGACTTTGCAGAGATAAGCTCAAGCTCATCCCCTTAGAAAGGGAAGAATAGATTAGTAGATTCTGTTGATGGCGGCATTTCTTTTCCCACAGTGGCACTGGTCACATACACAATTAAATAATTAGCTGCTCAGTTCGAGATTTATATCTCCCTTATTCCATAAAAGCAGTTTCCCTCCCTGTCTTGTTGGTTATCTTGCTCGTGTCACTCGTAGAATTTCTTACACACAGTAGACTCTAGATAAGTATCAGCTGAAGCAGTGCCTGGCTGTGAATTAATTAATCCACCTCTAATTTCCATCAAGTAACTGTGTCCTTCAAAACTATCCAAAGAAATTTAAATGCAAACTTTATTTATTTCCTGATTGCCCAGTAACCCGCTATTTTAGCCAAAGATGATCTTTACCAGGCATCCCACCAATGGCAGAATGTGTTGCCCAGATGAGACAGCAGCAGGCGCGAAGATGTCATTTCTAGGTGACCTCTGGACTTAACTCAGCACTTGGATACACATCAACCACAGTTACTGGTGAAGTCAGTGGTTTTAGCCAATTCAATGGACAAGCTGGGTCTGAGCCTCACGTGAAGCGTCAGGGTGAGTTCACATGACATTTTACTAGAGCAGCTCTGGGAGAACTTATATTTTATATGCAGTAACTGAGTAACTGTGCAAGAGGGAGGGAGACACAGGCCCCAGCCCTCAGGGACAGCACAGCCTCGGGGCTGCACCGCTGTGCAGGTGAGGAGTGGTTCCGCCATAGCTGCTTTTGCACAGGGATAGCGCCCTCAGGTAAAATTGCTCCCTAAAAAAAAAAAAAAAAGAAACCCAGAAACTTGAGTTCATACATTTATTTACCTATCTCTTTGAGCAAAAGATTCGAATATTTATCATATTCACAAAATGGAAGTTTCTGGGGTGTGTGACAGGGCTCAAGTTGAGATAGGGTTTGAATGAATTGTATTTATGGTCGTCTGATGAAAGATAATCATGTATTAGCTAGAGAATAAAGCTGGACATTTAAGATATGTTAGAAATCCACTGCTGTCTCCTTTCACCTTAGGCAAACATGGCGGACGTCTTGACCAGATTCTGTGTTCCCACACTGTGTTCCTGTTCATGCAAAGACGAATGAGATGCATTCCTAATCCCAAGTCACCTCACCCACAGGTGCGAATTCCTTTCCTTGCTCGCTGACTGGGTGATGCCCAATGGCAGGTGGCTGCACACTCTCTAGAATGATGCCTGAGCTCCTGACCAGAGCTCACTGCATATTTTTCGTGTAGATACTGTGAATCTGTCCCGTGGCACCACCTCCTCCACTGATACGCTGCAGAATTTGGGGTCCTGAAAAGGGACTTTGATCTTCACTGCTCGCTTCAGCTCCTGTCTTAGAAGATGCTCTCTGTACAGTGCTGCCTAGGACCGTGTGGCTGCTGTCCTGCATCACAGATGCTTCATTACTCACTGGCCCCCGGGACTGCACCCCTCATTGGACAGAGATGTGATGGTCTGACTGTCCTACTGTGCTCCTGTCCCTAGAAACCAGTACATGTCTGGCACAGGTAGCAGTCCTGACTCTATTTTGTTGGAACCCACCATACATTTGCCCAGAAAGATGGATTTTCATTAGCTACACAATGAGGATAATAAATCCCAATATCAAGAAAACAGCTTCTGGGAAGTGCCTTTGGAACACTATTTTATTTAATGTTTAACACAACTCTCCACTTTCCAACCAACCTGTTTCTCAGTCCTTTCTATCCCACAAAGTTACCATATTTTGTTTGCTCAAAATAAGAGAGTAGTTTTCAAACATTTTGGATTGAAGATCTCTTTATAATTTTAATATATATTGAGGACTTCAAAAAGTGTTTGTGTTATGAGTCCTGAATCTCGCAGTGACCATATTAGAAATTTGTTCATGTACACACACTTTCCATAGCCAGTGAGAAGACGCATCATCTCAGGACCCATGGCCCGTGAGAGCCCTCATGGGAAAATGACCTCAAAAGGGCAGTCATCCCGTGGTATGACAGTGAAATTTGTTTTGACCTGGCAGATCTTGGGGCCTGGGATACATTTTGAAAACTACTCACAAGAATGATCTTTTCTTTCTTCTTTTTTTCTTTTCACTCCTCCATGTTTAATCTACCAGCAATGACAGAAATGGCTCTGAAAAAATACAACCTGAATCCATGTAATTCATTCAATTTCCACTGCTGTCAGTCAGTCATGTCATAAAGATCTAGGGTGAAATCTTACTCTTAGCATTCTGTAGTGATCAAAGAGGGGCCATTAGAGGTCTCTGCTTCCCACTCCCCAGGACGTGTGACTGTCACGTGGCCAAGAGCATCGTGCAGATGCGTTAAGCATCGGAGATGAGGGGACGATCTTGGACTATCCGGACAGCTCAGTGTCCTCATCAAGGTCCCATGAGAAAAAGGGAGGAAGATAGAGTGAGAAGAAGGTACAACAGTTACAGAGTGAAAAAGTAAGGATGCGGGAGCTCAGGCCACGCCCAGAGCTGAGAATGGCAGGGACCGGGAGTGGATTTTCCCCGAGCCGGAAGGAGTGTGGCCCAGCCACACTGTGACCTGACTTCGGACTTCTGACCTCCGAGACTCCAGAACAATATGTTTGGTTTAAGTCTGCAGTAGTTTATTACGTTGGCAGAGGGGTTTTCAGTATTTTAATCAGACCATTTTGCTCCCCCCATGACCCTCTGGCTGTAGCTTGCTGAGCCCCGCAGTGCTCAACCCTGGCACAGCCCGACCCTGGTGCACCTTAGCTGCTCTTTCCCTGACACTTCCCTTGTTTGCTGCCCACTGGTCACCACCCTTTATGCCCCACATGCTCTGCCTGTGCTGTCGGCCCAATTCTCCATCCACAGAATGCACCCCTCACCTGAGCTCACCCCTCACCTGAGCTCACCCTCCACGTGACTTCACCCTCACCTGGGCTGACCCATCACCCAACCTCACCCCTCACCCCAGCTTACCCCTCACCTGTTGTGTGAAGTGTGTGGAGCCAGAGTGGCAGAGGTTAAGCCAGCACCTGAAACGTTGAGGAAAGAGAAGACTACTGCTCTCTCAGGCAAGTAGCAACTTCAGTTTATTTCTTATAAGCTTATATACTTTAACAATATCAAATTCTGCACTTACACACACATACACATTCTAAGTCATCAACTTTCATCATGTATTCCTAACGATAATGATCAATTGTTCCTAATGATAATAAACAAAACAACCATAAAACTTGTTAATCTACAGTCTACTAACCTTTCAATAATATCACCTGACACCAACACCTGGAACCAGTAAATCTGATAAACACATCCATAAACTTTTCTAACCAATAAACAAAATACCAAGTTTGGGTAGTAATAGCTTCTGGTGAACTTAAGGCCAAACACAGACTCTGATCTTCTGCTTTCAAAGCCTTTCCAGAAAATTCCTCAGATGTACAGATTCTGCCTGTAGAGTCTGTCTGCTACGTGACTGGCCTCCCAGTCTAAATGAAGAAACGTCTCATGGAAAAGTCCTTTCAATGGGTCTTTGAAAACTTCATCTCAGTGACTGCTTCTGGCCCCTAAAGTCATCAGGCTCTACCCACCTGAGCTCACGCTCCACCTGACCTCACCGTCAGCTAGACTCACCCCTCACCTGAGCTCACCCACCACCTGACCTCACCCTCACCTGGGCTCACCCTCAGCTGGACTCCCCCTCACCTGAGGTCACCCCCACCTGGGCTCCCCTACTCCCCACCCTCAGAGGAGCCCTCCTGGAAGGGCCTGGACAGTGAGGTTCGTCCACTCCTTCCCTGACCCTACTCACATCATCCTGTTTAAAAAAAACACTCATGCCAGTCGTCACCACCTGGAATTCTTTTTTAACGGTTTCTGTTACTTCTTTTCTGCCTGCAAAGGTGAGTTGGGAGCGAGCAGGCCTGTCACCTGGTCCTGGGCTGTGTGCTCACGGACGCCAGGACGGCGCCGGACATGATGGCTGCTCCAGAGACGTTTCCTGAAATGAAGAGTTAGAATTTGGGTGCATTTTCCCCTCTTCTCACTCTGCTGATGCTCTGAGTGGGCAGGTCAGAGAGAAGAACAGAGGTGCGTGTTTTCTCCGCTGGTGAGGTTACAGCTGCGGACAGCGCTGCCCGGCGGTGCGGCCCGACCCCGAGACCCCCGAGCGCCTCCAGCTCCTCTGCTGGGGCGACTTCGCCCTCCGGAGCCTGGGGAGCCCCTAAGGCGGGTGTGCCTTCCCTAAACCTGGGCTGAGTTCATTAAAACCCTGGACGGTGACTTTGCGCTCAGGACAGTGGGCAGAAGCTGCACCTGTGCCCCGAGCGTGTCCCTTCCGGTCCCTCTTCTCTTCCTGGATCTTTGCCTGGGAAAGCGGGGAGCAGGTTTACTGATTACAGCTCTACTGGCGGGGTTCACCACCCCAGAAAGCACGTCCCATCCCACAGTGCGCTCCGCTTACACTGTCGCTGGGGAGAGACCCTGCTAGTTCGTCTTCCCGTGGTGGGAAATTCAGGATTGTTCTCTGAGCTCCGAGAATGCGAGCGTTCTGGAAGTTTCCGTGTGAATGTGCCCCATTTCCTGCCTGTTCCACACATTCTCCATTGCCCGCGGTTAGAAATGGGGCAGATAAACAAACGTTCACCATTACAGAAAACACAGCCCCAATAAAACATTTTCTGCCACCCACAGAACAGCAAAGGGCACTTCTCATTTCCAGGCAGAGCGTTTTGTAAATTGGAAACGTATCAGTGACAATTATCAAGAAATTGTTTTCAAAATGAACTCCTTTCTACAGAGCGTAGCAATTCTTCTTTCAAAAAGACATTAACCAAAAGCAATGCTCAGAAAATGTCATTTGGAGCATGCAATAGAATTAATTTATTTGTTTTATGATATTTTGCAGTTAGCCATGTAAGAGCCTTTCACTTAATTTTTTTCTTCTGCTCATTTAGATAATGCTTTAACTGCCATAAATTCCAGCTATGGTGGGAAAGACAACGCAAGGGAATACCAATGTCTTCTAACTATGGCGGGACAACAGCACGCTGGCCCCGCTAGTCACTGCACCTTTAGTCTAATCTCTCGGCTGCACTGCAGGTGGGAAATCTTTTCCTTTTCCAGGTAAACTGCTGCTGTGCGATTAATTTTGCAGATGCAATAATGGAGGAAATCCTATTATAAACTTACTATTGGAAGAAAGCATAGAAACTCTCAATGGAGGAGTACTTAAAAAATTGTGAATTGTGATTTAAACTTGTCTACTGCTGAAATGAGTAGAATTATGCCCAGTGCTGTTCAGTGCTTTGGTTCTTCGGGGCAGGTAAAATGAAAATACAGTATTTAAAAAAAATACTTAAGACTCCGCCAGCCCCTGACACACTCAATGTGATTGTACCGAATCTAGTATACTGAGCTACATAGCCTTCTTATGTATAGAGTAACAGTTTTGAGATATTAATCTGACTTTAGTTACTCAAATGTTCCATAGCAACACGTGAAACTATTTTGCTAATTGTTTCACACGCAAAAGTAAGAAAATTTGGTGTGGTTACACATGTGGTATTCTAAACTTCTTTTGACATTAAGAAATATCTGTTCATTCCTTACTCCAGATCATTATTTATTTACATCTTGCATTTTGGAACCCAGAAGTCTAAGGGATTATGAATTCTTTCAAATTATATTTAACTCCTGAAAATTCTCACATGGACACTGCCTGCTTAGTGCTTTAACTGAGCTTATTTTTCTTTTCTTATTTTTAAATGCTAAGTTACTGTTCCCTATGTCCATTCATGTTTTTCATATGCTGTGTCATGAAGAAAGAAAGGTTCTCTCACAATTCTCCATCCTCTGTGTACAAGTCCAATGCCAGGAAAAGAGCAGGCCAAGTCCTCTTTTTATAGGAAGCCATTGCGCCCTATAGTCCCTTTGGCTATTAGAAATTACACTTAAGGATCATCTGCCTATAATGAATTAATGAGTTTGGACAATTAAATTCCAGAATTCAACCTAGAAAAAGTGTTACATACCTCATGGCTGAATATCATTATGGTCACCTTTGAGGTGCTTCCCTGGGAGGCTGTGCACTGACACCAGCATCTAGTCCACTCTTCAATGCAATTTTAGGACTCTTTTTCTGGCATAGTCATCAGAGCTGTCATTGTACAAAGTCTGACAATTAAGGTTGGGAACTCATCCTACAAAAAGCACTACATACCCCATTGCTGAATGTCACTAAAGTAACCTTCAAAGTACTCACCATGGTCATCTGGTGGCTGTAGTGATATTCAACAATAGCTTTGTGACAATTTTTCCACAATAAGTTCTCAAACTTAATTGTCAGATCTGGTATATATCTTTCTGCTCCATAATTTCCATGGACCCTGGAGCATTCAGCTTCACTGTGTCACTCTGGCCCTAGACCAGACCTCGGCACATCCATCTGCACCTGCAGCCGTGGCTCGCTGTCTGCAATCCTGCCCACCCAACAAATACTTACTGTCTCTGACATGCCAGGCATGATTCTTGATGGTGGAGATTTAGCTGTGAACAGAACAGACGAAAATCCCAGCCTTCATGAACTTGGCATTTTAATGCAAATTGTTATTGCAATCTTAATACTTTTTCAAGTTTCTTAGCCGGGAACATTTATCTTAAATTATCACATTCCCTTGCAAGTTGATCTATATTTTTCCATCTAAGTTTCAAAATAAGATATCTGAGTTCCTCAAAAGATCAACTTGAAATTTTAATTAAGACAGTGTTAAACTTATAGGTTAATTTAGAGAAAAATGATGTTTTTATATGTCATCTCACTGATTTATCAAGATTTTTAGGATCTTTCACTCAGATCTTTGGTACTTGTGTCCATCTGATAATTAGTATACATTATATGTTGTATTGTAAATATTTCATTTTCTACCTTTCACTACAGACAAATTGCACAATTATTTGTGGTTTATTTATTCATTTGATAAATTTGTTCAACTCATTAGTTATTGCACTTTGCCTGGGGATTGTGCTAGTTGTGCTATGTAAATGAGGCTATGATCTGCTAATAATGTGTTCCTTCTTCTGTTTTCTTAAAATCCTTACTCTGCTGGGGCTTTTTTTCTTTATTTCTAACAACATTCATGAGGAAGTCTATTCTCTGTTGAGCAGTGAACTTGCATGCTTGTCTTTCCCCATTGTGTAATAGTTGTTGTAGATTTTTAATACACCATTTTTACTTAGTTGAGAAAGTTCTCTTTTAGTCTCAAGTTGCTGAGAGTTTTTAAAAATCATAAGTATGTATTGGACATTATCAAATGCTTCTTTTGAATCTACTCAGATAATTACATGATTTTTTTCCTTTAAGTCTGACAAATTGCATTGATAGATTATTTACTACTGAATTATTCTTCCATTTGTAGACTCAAGCAGGATCTATTTGTTTCATACACTTTTTAATTCAACAGACAGTATTTATTTGTGTCTGCATATGTAAGTTAAATAGGATTTTCAGAACGTAAGTTCATTATAAATGGGAGGATGTGCAATGCATTCCTCGTTCAGTTATACTATTTGGTTAACCTACTTTTTGCTCTTATAAAATAAATGAAATTTTCCTTTATACATATCTTGGAAATTTATGTGTGTGACTCTTGAAGAACACTTTCTTGGCAATAAAATCATGGGATAAAATTATATACATTTTAAATTTTATAAATACAACTAAAATTGCCTACAGAATGTTTCACACTTCTACCAACACTTTTCCAGTCTTAAATGTCATTATTGTTTTGACTAGCATTTGTTGTATTTAGAGTGGGATCAAGCATTTCTTTAGCTTTGACATGTGTTATTTTCTAAATTTGTCTATTCATATAATTGGCTTCTACATGAATTAATTGTTTCTTCATGATACGTATCCACTTTTTATGAATTGAGAAATTTGGCTCCTTCTGTCCCTAGCAGTTTCCTATTTAAATTTAACTTAAATTATCAGATTCCCTTTCAATTTGTTAATGCCAAATATTTGTAAATTGAAACCTATCAATTTTTTTGTGACTTGTTTTTATTCTTGTTTAGACCTTTCCTCTTTAAAATTATTAAACAAATCACACATGCTTATTTCTAAACCAGAAAGTTTTATTTTGTAGTATTTAAACTTTTGATCAGACTGGATTCTGTTTTATTAAGTAAAAAATTGCAGGTTAAGGTTTGTTTATTTTCAAATAGCTATCCAGTTATCTCAAATTAGTTTATGAAACATAATTCTTCCACTCATGCAAAGTAAAATTTTATCATCATGTGAAATTTCTGCATTTCATTGTGTCTGTCTGTCAATTATTTATTTTTTTCTTCATAAAAACAGAGTAATTTTTATAGCATGGTAACAGGTTTAATCTGTGCAAGTGTTGGCCCACAAGTGTTACCCCGTATTCTCACGTTTCCAGGGGAGGAGTGGTATCATCTTTCCAGGTTGCTCTTAGCCTGCTAGCGTACTGGGTCTAACACAGTTGCGGAGTTTATCATCATGGGTTAATAGGTGATTTGGCTGGAAGGTGCTGGCACTGACCTGTAAATACCTTGGCTTACAAAAGTGCCCAAAACGTTGATCTATGAAGCATGAGTTGGTTTGTAGCTCAGTGACACGGACCTAAAGCACTAGGACCACAGCTTAGATTAAGATGCAGGGTCCCCGCTTCCGGCACCATTTGTGGCAGTAATTTCTAGGTCATGGTTACTTCCTCTTTGACCCCCTCCTTGGAGATGTAACTCAGACAACTCACCTAATGTGAGGACCTACGCACATTACCAAAGCCACAGTGTGATGCCCAGACATCGCTGAACACTAGCAGACTATCCCCAGCTGAAAGAATGTCCCTCTGCAGTCATTCTCATCATCTGTGACCTCCAACACAGAGCACAAGTGCCAGAGGGTCAGCTGCATCCTCACTCTCACACTTGCTCACATTGCCCGATAGAGCTGAAGGTGTCACCATGTCTTAAATTTCCTTATTCTCTACCTAAGGAAGGGACAGTTCAAATCTTTCTTTTCTCAGTTAAACATCCCTTCCGTACCATTCCCTTCCAGTGTGGGCCACCCTCCTGCAGTGATTCCATTTCTCCTGGGTGCCTCCCCCACCCGGCCCACACATGCTGGTCTGGACCTCTGGCTTCAGTTCCCCCCATCCCGTCCATTCTACACACATGTTAAGAGTCGTTTTCTCCATCTCCAGGTTAATCATCACTGTCTTTCTAAGAACACTTGAGGGCTTACAAGGGCCACTTACATTAAATCGAAACCTCTTGCACTAAACCCAACACCTGTGTACTTGGCTTCAATCAACCGCTTGCTTCTTTTACTCCATTCCCGCTACTAGTCTCTGTTTCTGCTAAAAAACCAATTCACTTTATACATAGTAACCGTTAATTCCTACTTCAGAGCAATCCCCTCTATTCTTTCCTCTCCTTTCCACCAAGCTTCTCTCCAAGCTTTACTTAACTCCTGCAATGTTTATCATTTCCATTTCCCTTGCTATCCATTTCCGCAAATTCTTTCTGAAAGCATCTACTCGTTCTTTATTTCTCATTTTTTTATTGTCATTTGGCAATATTAGATCCCAGGGGAAAGGCTGCCTTTAGATAGTCATAATGCAAACTGATAATAAAGACTTTAACTAAGAGAGTTACTTCTCTTGCTTGTCTTCTGCTAAAAACAGTGGTTCACAACCTTCCTAATGCTGCAGCCCTTTAATACAGTTCCTGTGGGTTGTGACCCACAGGTTGAGAACCACTGTGGTAAAAAGAAGAGGACTTTGCCACTTCATATTGAGATTTGGGGATTATATGAATTATATATATAGTTGGGTTTTCATATTCATGCATTTACCCAACTTCAGTTATAAAATATCAAAAATAAAATGGACAGGTGCATTTGTCTGAGCAGGACAGTTTTGCTTTTCTTGTCATTTTTTACTAAACAGTACAGTATAACAACTATTTACATAGCATTTACATGATAATATCATTAATCTGGAGATGATTTAAACTATATAGGAGGCTGTGCATAGGTTATATGCAAATACTTGGTTATAGCCAGGATTGGAGCATTTGTGGATTTCATTATCTGTAAAGGTCCTAACAAGGGATACAGATACCAAAAATTAGATGGCTAATTTGCACATTAGAACATACATATGAAGTAATTACAACATATCTATATATCTGTACCAATGTGTCTATATTGATCATCTATTTATCAGTGTCTATTGATACCCTCAATGTCATTTATCTCTTTAGCTATTACCACCCTTGCTTCTCCAAAGTCCAGCCCAAGTCATAGAAATAGTACCTGTTTATTTAATACTTTTTAAGTCAGCATTTACTTGTGATGAATTTGTAATACAGTAGACCTTCCATAGCTGGCCATACCTTCCATTGACCACTTCCTTAAGTTGCCCTGAATTTTATAGGCTGGACATGCACCACATGTACGTATCAGTACATTAGGCCTAGTTCCTTATGTTGACCACCTCCGTATGCTGACCAGTTCATTATAGTCCCTTGGGTGGTCAACTTATAGAGGTTCTTCTTTATACCTATGTGATTCCTATGGTAGTGTTCTTTATACGTAGGGAATTTGATAAATGTATACCATATACCTGAATAATACTTAAATGCATATTTCTACAAATGAAAACTTTCCACTGTGTCAGCTTCTTGCAACTCTAATAGTAATAGATAAATGTCTCTAGTAATAATTAGCAAGAAAATTATAAATACTTAAAATTGTTTACTTCATGCAGTGCCACAATTTAAAAACCAAGTTATTTTTTTCAACCACAATCATATTCTTCATTTATTAATATGCACATCCTTGAACATTTTAGGAATAAAATCATTTGATAAATAAAAAGGTATCATTATGTTCAAACTTTATTTTTTTTATGTTTTACTCTTCTGCTTCATTTCGGTTTTATGACATATTTGTTGTTTTTAAAATAATTTTTAGGCTCGGCGCCTGTGGCTCAACAAGCTAAGACGCCAGCCAGGTACACCTGAGCTGGTGGGTTCGAATCCAGCCCCGGCCCGCCAAACAATGACCGGCTGCAACCAAAAAATGGCTGGGTGTTGTGGCAGATGCCGGTAGTCCCAGCTACCTGGGCGGCAGAGGCAGGAGACTTGCTTGAGCCCAGGAATTGGGGGTTGCTGTGAGCTATAATGCCACGGCATTCTACCCAGGGTGACAGTTTGAGGCTCTGTCTCAAAATAATAATAATAATAATAATAATTTTTAAAATTATTATTTTTATTATTATTTTAATTATTAAAATTATTATATCACCACTCTCCCAAGCAAGAAAAAAGTATGTTGATAATCTGTTAAGTTTACCTTTACCATGAAGTCTCTGGAAATGTCAGTAGCTGTTCCTCACTTTTGAAAGGTCCAAGAAAGTGTTCTTTTATGATTAATTGCTAAAATTCAGATGAACCATATCTAGAAGTTACTTAAGTGTGTGTTATTTTAAAAGTCATAAATTTCTTCAGCACCTGAGTAAGACATTTTTGAAAACATTTTGAAAACTGAGATTATTAGATTTTAAACAGACATTTATTTATTTTTAAATAATAAATGTCAACATTTGGAAATGTAGGAGCATTCTAGCCCTATTCTTAAAAAACTGCTGCTTTTTACTCCATTCTTACTCCAGTTTTTTTTTTTTTTTTTTTGTATAGACAGATTATCACATTATCGCCCATGGTACAGTGCTTTGGTGTCACACAGTTCACAGTAACCTCCAACTCCTGGGCTTAGGCAATCCTCTTGCCTCAGCCTCCCGAGCAGCTGGGACTACAGGCGCCTGCCACATGCCTGGCTATTTTTGTTTGTTTTGTAGTTCGGCCAAGGCCGGGTTTGAACCCACCACCTTCAGTATATGGGGCTGACGCCCTACTCGCTGAGCCACAGGTGCCGCCCTTTACTCCAGTTTTTGATGGCTTTTTGCTGACTGAATACATTTGAAGAGATAACCATTAGCTGATTTCCACACTCTTTAAAATATTATTAATCTTAGACAGTTGCTGTGGTCACACTTTAACTATCAATCAATGTTGATGATCACAAGACGTGAATAGTGCAATTTATAATGAATAAAAACCACCAAAAAAATTACCTGGGGGCTTGCTAGTAAGTCAAACAAGGACCAGGGGACACTCAAAACAAACGTACTTTTACTTGCTCCACAGCCAGAGCGTCCTTTTATGATTCAGCCATGGGTCAGTACCGGCATTTCTAATATATACAGTATATCATGCTAATATAGGTGGTTATTGGACCACAGGTTTTCAGAAACATTAAATTTATCTAAGAAATTTTCTTTTCAATTTTGCCATCAATCTTTCTTGCCAAGCAAACCTGTTTTTAATAATTATTCCCACACATTTGACTTAACCTATATCTTCGTGTTGAGTACACAGAGCTTTTTAATAATCACTCAATAGCCTCCATGTTGTCAGGAATTCTCTGGAAAGATTCTCTTCTTCAGTAGCATTACTGCATGATTTTAAACATTTTCTTAATTTAAAAATAAAAGACAAAGGTCTCAATTTAAGAAAATCAGTACAATTAAAATGTAAACCAGCACACGTTACAATAGAATGCTGTTACACGTATGTCTATATATTTTTTTTCTAAGCAGCTAGCAATATTTTGTACACTCTCAGGTGAATTTGCAGTGGTGAGAGGAAATTAGAATCCTCCCAATGCTTCTCCAGCCCTTCCTGGAGGAGAAAGGAAGGGTCAGAGCAGTGACTTGCTGACTAGGAGAGTCAGCGTAAGGTGACTCTCAGAGAGTCAGAGATTTCCAGTTAGGAGGAAGTCCAAGTTTAAAAGGCAAAGTCCTCGGAGAGTGGCTAGGTTTGTTAAAAAAAAAAAAAAATGTTTTTTTCCTTTCCTTTATTTCTTTCTTTATACAAAAATTTAGTCCAGGGGTCCTCAAACTATGGTCCACAGGCCACATGCGGGTGCTGAGGACATTTATCTGGCCCACTGGGAGTTTTGCCACTACTGCCTGTCCTGCTTAGCAGCCGCCTCATCCAGGGCCACAGTGCGCATGTGTGGAATGTGCGCCGTACTCTCTGACTCCCCTCCTTCTCTCTGTCTCTCGACTCCTCCTCTCAGTCTCAGGTGAGACTGAGACTCTTGATTGGAGTTGTCATGTGCTAGCCGGTGCAGAGCCTGGTGGTGCCTGTGGACCGTGGTAATAACAAGTTAGGTTTTTTTTTTTTTTTTTTTAATTAGGAGGTCTATTTTTTGTTTGTTTTGCAGTTAGTAGGGCCTATTTTTTGCGGGTAAGGGGGGGTCTTTTTTTGTAGATGTGGGCTCCTTTTGTTTTTCATTTTAAATATTGTATTTGTTCATTTTTTTTTTTTTTTTTTTGGCCTTTTTTGGCAAGGGCTAGGTTTGAACCCATCATCTCTGGTATATGGGTGGGGCTGGTACCCTACTCCTTTGAGCCACAGGTGCCGCCCCTATTTTGTTTTTTTTTTACTTCAAAATAAGATATATGTAGTGTGCATAGGAATTTGTTCATAGTTTGGTTTTTTTTTTAAACTGTAGTCCAGCCCTCAAACGGTCTGAGGGACAGTGAACTGATCCCCTGCTTAAAAAGTTTGAGGACCCCTGATTTAGTCCATAGATAACTACTGATCCATTAGTTTCAATTTGGTGAAATCCCAATGTTTTGAAGCACTCTGTAATAAGCAATTACTGAGTAAAATAATGCAATGCTAAATTATGAAAGTGAAAGGCAAAATAATACAATGATAGATAGGCAAGAGGATTTTACACAGGGGGCAAATAAAAATGCACAAACTAAAAATCAAAAGAGTAACTCTCATTTACTTAAGAGAAAGTGTGTGCAGATTATTTTGTTTACATTATTTAATTAGCCTCAGAAGAGTTTCATGCAATATGTATAATTATCCCTATTCCATAACAAGAAAACTGAAACATAAATACATAAAGCAACCCAGTATACATGGGAGGCTGTGCAACTCAGCCACTAGTCAAGGGCTGTGGCTCCAGAGCACCCGCCCTCCATGTGGGCTGTGCTCCCCTGGCACCCCATGTTCTGTGCACTCTTCTCAGTGCTGGAATCTTACCATTATCTTCATTTTTCAGGTGATACAGTGAAGCTAAGAGAAAAAGTTGTAAAATTGTGTGACTTGTCTAAGGCCAAAGAGACTGCTGAGGGAGCAGCAAATGTCCAAATGCAGAGTTTGATGCACATTTGTTCTGAATCCTGGCGTGGTCTATTAATTCTATGTTATGTCAAGCTTTTTGTGGAGGATGGAGAAAAGAAAATCGGATCCTCCCAGCAGGTGCTAGCCCAGGGCATTGTCTTGCCATTTGAGTAGCTTGAGGCCACGCCTCTCGTTACAGAAGCTGACCCACAGTTTTGTTTTGTCATCATTAACTGATTAGAGAGCTTATCAAATAAAAGAAGCACTGCTGGTGGAAATCCCAGCACAAACTGATCAGCTTGGAGAAGGAAGGCATCTTATAAGTTTTCAACTTCAGAATGATGAGTTCCTTGACTGATTCAGTTTAGAATAGCAGAAAATCTAAGGGAAGGTAAAACATAAGCCACAGATTATGCGTGTAGAGGAAGTTGGCTAATTAATTCAGATATTTGTTGGCTAGCATTTTGAAAGCCCAGTAGCGATCTTTGTGTATCCTTAGAGAATGTGATTGTAAAGTTGGTTTTAATTGCATGTGTTAGCAGTCTTTTTTTTTTTAAAAGAAAAATCAACTAACTAATTCACAATGATAAATTATGGAGGCACGCTGGCCTGCCTGAGTGATGCTTCTGCAGAGACATAAGGCAGCGGGGCATTAGTAACTGAGCCCAGAAACATGAAGTCTGGGCTTCGGCAGGAGTTACTGCTTCACATAGAAGACCTGTGTTTACATGTATGTATCTAGCTCTTGGAGAACCACGAATCTGTAATCTGCTGAACAAAAACCTGGGCTAGGAGGACAGAGACCAGTTTTTGAGGTTACTTCAACCAGTGAAGGTAGAAATTAATTGTTCATTTATGCCACAAATATTGATGAGCACTGACTATCAGGGAAACCCTTGTGGAGGCTAAAGATGCTGAGCTCTGGGACAGGTACGTTTCTAGAGACCTGGATGGGCCCATAAAATGGTCAATACTGACTGTTAACAAGTAGAACTTGTAGCATCTAGAAGATGACAAATCTTTAAAAACATGAGCAATTTTTAAAATTTCACATACATAGGAAAGTATTGTTTCGTTTTTCATCTCTATAACACTAACCAAACACAATGCTTTGCACTACACAGTAGGGCTCCCTAAACTTGCATTTGTGTAATTTACACAAATTCCTATTTGCCTACTTTTTTAAATTTCAGAAGTGCAAGATATATGTTAAGTAAAATTAAAACAAAATTCCACCCTTTCTATTTGTGGTAATTTTGTTTCAAGCAGAAAACTCTAGAAAAGTCAATAAATTTGGTGTTGAAACCAATTTTTTCCCTGTCTAATGAGTCATTGGGGAGGTAGAAAGACATACTTTGACCTCAGCGAGGTGCGTCTGCAGGAGAGGTCTCCAGCCACGTGAATCATACAACTTGGCTCATCTTTGCTTGAGTAAGGAAGTTCTGCAACCACGTTACCTCATCCACACGGAGTGTTGACAGGTTAAAAACCTGCCACGGGAGCCAAGAGGGAAAATTATTTGAATAATTTGTACATTTGGAAAATCAGTAAGAATTAGTAATCTTACAGATAGCACAACAGTAACTCCCTCAGTGCTTGTAACTAACATTTCTTTTCTGTGTAACTTTCCCTTTCCTGTTGTCTGAAACTCGCCTCTGTGTGCTGCACACCTGTCCCCCCACCACACCTTCCCTACCTTTCGGGCCTTGTTTCTCACCAGAAGCCACACTCCTCCCCTCTGAGAAATGAAGAGTTGGCTAGCAACAATATAGAAAAACGGAAAAATGTTCCGGAAAAGCCCTTGGTTTGGCTCAGAAGTTCACACAAATAAAACATCTCTTACCTTGGTTAATTCTTAAACCCAATTACATTGAATAAGGGGAAAAGGGGCACGTGTTACCTGACGCACTTTTTACTGAGCTTCTTTTGAGATTATACTGCTAACAGAGCATCGCCGGCAAATATTTTCTCCTTTTCTCTCCCATCCCCAAACTTTTGCTTCCGTTTATTTTCTTACCACACATTAGTCTTGGGTACTGGGGGTTACTTGTAGATATCTGTCTACCCAGTTGCCTGCCTTCTTCCCTTCCCTCCTTCCCTCCCTCCCTCCCTCCCTTCCTTCTTTTCAACAGTGTAAGAATTTATTTTTATTATGTGAAAAAGTTGAAACTTGTGTGCCTGAGTGACAGGACACCACTTATCCAATGGTCCAATAACCTCTAGTTCCCAGTGTCCCACCCCCCTCTGCATGCCATAACCCACTTCTGTCTGTGTGTGCGACGGTGTGGGTATGTACAGGTTTATGTATTTTTCCTAGAGGTATTTTAATTTAATTAAATGAAGAACATTTGCAATATCTTTTTTTTCTAGGCAAGTTATCATACTTTATAAATACCTTCTATTTACCAAACAAACCCATGTCATTTTCATAATAATCTTTCAAGAAAAAAAATTATGGCCACTAATCTTGATCAGGTCCATGTTATTGATCAGCTCATTATTGATTTTTCATTCAATTTCCACCCTGATTAAAAAGAAAAAATTGGTTGAATTTTCCCTTAAATTTGTAGAAATACTGATGAATTTTTTATCTCTCAGATCTGTGCTTAGCCTGACCACAGATTTGTAAGACAGTTTTGTAAATGTTACATGTGAAAAAATACCTTATTTTTTCATTGTCAGCCTTTCTAAAGTTTACCCACAGTATCAGTTTCATCTGCCATTTTGAGAAGCTGAAAGCCTTGATTCCTGTGTTTGGTAGGACAGAAGCCCCTCTTTCTAGGTGTTTGAATGGATTTAGGTGGAACAGTTTCTTCTCTTAGCCTCATTTATGTTGATAATGTTGAGACTGGAGTTTCAGGTTCTTACTCTTAGCGACTAGAAGAATGGCAGGACCACAGATCAAAGGTAAGACAGGATTTATTCACAGAAACAAAGAATACAGAAACTACAAAAACCAAAGCTCTTGGCAGAGAGAAGCCAGGTGGGGAATATGTCCCTCTGCGCAGGGGTACCATGGGTATATATTGTCACAGGGGGTGGTTTTGCCAGGTATTCAATGTTTACATTTAGGGCATGGTTCCTTGTCAATAACAGCCAGCTATCCAATGAACTCTCAGGCCTTAGAAACTTACATGAAATTCACCAGTCAGAATGCACAGGGAGGAGACAACAAGGCCCCAGTGTCTCCTGAGGTATCCGCCCTTCCAGGACCTCTCTGCCTACCCTTCAGCTGTCTGGTTCCTCTGCCAACTACAGCTGCACCAACACCACCAGGGCTAAGGCAGCAGGTTGTGCAGCCACCTGTCCTGTAACAACATGTTCATCCTCCCACGTAATGGCCTTCCCGACAAGGATCCAGGAATACAAACTGATTGTAGCTGTGCTCCCCTTTGCAGGGAGTTTCTGCATCCATTTCATCCCAAGCCCTAATATTTTATGAAAATAAATACCTATGAAAGCCTTTCAAGAATATTAATAATCATCCTTTTGATTTTAGAAAAACCTATCTTCAGATTTCAGCTAACCAGACTGTCATAAATTTATTATAGTTGCTCCTCAAGCATCTATCTTTAGGCCTAAGTTATCTGAAACCCAGCCTTACTCTTGTCATCTTCAGCCTCTTTAAAACTTCCCTGCCTGTATGGTGGTACCCGAATGTCAGGTTCTTGGTCTCTGCCATTCAAAGAAGGAATCCATGGAGTAGGGATCAGCGGTAAAACAGGATTTATTCACAGGAACAAAGAACACCAAAACAAATGCTCCTGGCATAGAGAACCCGAGCTGGGGAACAAGCTCTCTTTCTCCCTTTCCAAAGTCTGTCCCCAGGCTCTCTGCTCAGAGGTATATATAGTAGCAGGGAGTTATTTTGTGAGCTCAATGTTTACTTTTAGGGCATAGGTCTTCTAAAGTTACAGCCAGCCTGTCCATTTAGCAGCAGGGGGCCAGAACACTTAGACCTTGGAAACTTACATGAAATCGACCAGCCCTAGAAAAGGTGGGGTTTTCTATTCCTGCACTGGAAGGAGACACCAAGGCCCTGGTGTCTCCCCCACAAGTTGTCTGGCACCTCCAGCTCCTAGAGCCTCCAAGGGCCCCTCTGCCTACCCTCCAGCCTGCCACCTGCTGCTGCTCCAACACTGCCAGGGCTAAGGGTGGGGGCAGGTCCTAGCCGCCACCTGTTTTGTATTAACTGCGTGTTCCTCATCCTGCTGACCCCAAACCCAACACACCCACAGCTGTTGGCCAGAACAACCTAAGGGCCAACACCGGAATCCCATGAATAAGCTCCCCTTTTGAGCATGTTTTCTTTAAAATATCGGATCCCCAACCCCCATGAAATGCCCACACACCTTAACGCTGTGGTCCCTCCATTTGGTTTCCTCTCCCCTCCCCCCCTCCACTTGCCAGCTGAGCGTCCTTCTACTCTGGACGTCCTCTTGGACTCCTGCCCTCACTGCTGGCCCTCTGACCTGTGAGTAATAAATTGCTTCTACTTCTCGCATTCTGGTTTCATGTCCTTGCTGTGTCTGTTGTGTCGCACCTGGACACACGCCTGAACCTGACCCTTGGTCAGGGGTCTCCAAGAGAGGAGATCACTCCCCAGACGGGACCTCAAGTCCAAATTAGGAGGAACTCACAACAATATGAGCTCAAGGGCATCGGAGTACCTAATTTTTCCATGTAAAACATAACTTGAAGTTCTTTGCTCTTCACTAGAGTTTGGATTCTCTCAAGTCTGCCTGTAAAACAGCTGCAGAATGTGCTGTATCTCTGTTATTCTTACCAGAGTGAAGTATAATTCAGATCACACTGGCTGGAAAATGTTCTAGGAGTGTGATGTAAATGTTCTTCCTGGAAACAACCAATCCATTTCTGCTAGACTTTAAATTATACTTCCAGTCCTTTCTCCTCACTCATTTGATAATGTATCTCTCCTCACTTTCTTCTATTCATTAATTTTTTCTCTACTATTATCTATCATTATGGTCTATGACTGTTGTTTAACTCTCTAAGTCTATTTATGCCATTTGCATGAATAATGCTACCTAAAATAAAATACTACCGTACCATAG
The DNA here is from genome assembly GCA_963573935.1 of Arctocebus calabarensis. NCBI lineage: Eukaryota > Metazoa > Chordata > Mammalia > Primates > Lorisidae > Arctocebus > Arctocebus calabarensis. The sequence goes on along the minus strand of CAUYON010137273.1, from coordinate 30,701 downwards.
ATTAAGGAAACTCACTTCATAATACATGACTAATAGTGGCTACTCTTCCCATAATAAATTAACACAAAATGTGCTTAATCGTATGTTATGGGGATATGTGATGCATAAATATTTTTTTTTTGCTTCACTTTAATCCACACTTTATACCAAGTTGCATTATCATTTATAAATCGCTTTTTAATTGTTCCTAGGTCATCCAGACCACATAATACTTATTGCAAGAAAAACAATTTAATATTAAATATTAGATATAAATAGCAATAAATAAGAGTTAATAGGATTTAATTTCCTTCTAGTTATCTTGATCATTTCTAGGCAAGCAATTTTTTCATAAATCAAAGCATAGTTTTAATAAGGAAAAGTTGGTGTGAAATGTTAAATGAAGATGTGAACTTAATCTTAAATTCCAGCTTAATGCGTGAATGTCAACAGTTACTCCACATCCTAGAGTCTGGGTTACTTGGTAAAATGGGAATGATGCTGTGTCCTTCCTGCCCACATGGTAAGACTGCTATTAAGTGTCCAGTGTTTAAACAGACCATTTGGTATGTTTAAAAACACATATACATGCACAATGCATTATAATTGAGCCCCAGTTTTGCTCAAAAACAAATGCACATTCATTGATGTTTACCTACACATTCTCTGAGCCATAGGAAACAAATGTCACTCTCTGAAAAGGAACCGGACAATTTAATCCCTTCACAACGTAATTAGTAAAGGTACAGGGCTGTGGCACTGTTGCTGTGCTCCCCTCTTCCCCTTCCCCGGGCCCCTTGTTCTGTCAACTGCTAGCCGGAGGCTCTGCACACAGTAAATATTTGCTAAGTTGCAGGAGGCTCTGAACACAGTCAATATTTGCCGGCTTGGTTTAATTTGTATTGGTTCCTACCCTTTTTTTTGGCCTTCTCGCCTTTCCAAGCCACCTGTGGTGCCACCTTAGCAGCCCCTGGAAAGTCTGTCACAGGTTGGAAGTCCCTCTCTGCCTGTCCATCTCATCTGCTATGACCCAGTTACCATCAGCTGAGTCATTATAGTTTAAATCCACTATTGTTACCATTTCTGTAAAATGTGTAGGCAACACTCAAGCTTGCTGTAGCCATACTCCTACACATTCTAACGCTATTATCAAATCCTCTCGTGGACTGAATTAGGACTTTCACATTACATATTGGTGATTTTCAAAGCAACCATATATTGACAGAAATCATTAAGTAATGTCCAAGGGAAAATAGCGGAGGCTCCAGAGACTGGGCAGATTTTCTGTGAATGGTTATACCCTTGGGACCCAACCTCTACACCAGGAGGACTGTCAGGAGAGGCTATGTTTGTGCAATGACAGGAGACAGCCAGGGCTTCGGATCTTTTACCTGTAAGGCTCAACTTCTCACTCATACAATCCAGTTTGTGGTGGGGGAAGGAAGGAGGGAGGTCATCAGCGGGAACTCTTTCCAAAATGGTCATGTCAGGCCCAGCATGGGGGAAACTCCATCATCAGAACATCGCCGTTTCACATGGCAGAGGAGGAGAGGCTGGGGAACCACATGGATCCTGTCATTGCCTTGGACAGAAATGACAACCATCACACCTCTACCTAGAATTCTTGGCAAGAACTAATGACGTGCCACCACCCAACTGCTAGAAGACCAGTGGTCTTGGTGCCCAGTAAAGAACAGAAAACTGGATATGGGACCACTGCTGTGATTTTCACCTTCCCCCTCACCAACTCCAGCTCATGCAGGGGGAGTCCAACCAGAAACGCCAGTTTATTGCCTCATCTGTTCTCACTTCCCCACTGTCCTCACATTCAGGTCCTCCATGGAGGAGCTGGGTGAGGGCTAGCAGAGCAGCCAGCAATGCCACACGTGTTCATATGTGGTCTGTGACTATCATGTGACGACCCCAGGGATTGACAGACACTCGCTCCTGGGATGCTATACCTAGGTTTGCAAACGCAGTATAGACCCTGGTCTTCTGTTCTTGTTTCTAGTGACAACTGCTTTTTGTATGGGAGGTGAAAATGATGTTTTCCTTGCTTTCTGCTGGAAACCCTTTTGAACAGGTATATGGAAGGAAGAGGGAATTGCCTACTTGGACTTCCCCAGTGTCCAGGGACATAGGGAGTTTGGCCGGTCATGAAGTTTCTTTCTCACTCTTTTTGATGCCTAATCTTGGGCACGGTGGTGGTCCTCACAACTGAAGCACATTTTCCCATGTGTGACAATGACTTCCTCTGATACTGACTTTTGAGACTATGGCTTTCTAACACCTTTGCAGAAAGATGTTTTTAGAAAGTAAAATCAGGCCCATATATTACCATTTTAGCTTTGAACTCTGTTTTAACCCAAATAATTCGAAATAAGTAGCAATTTCAGGCATGACTATTTACATCTTAGGGTGGGGACCTAAAACTTAATTGTGATATTTATGACATTATGTAGATATTCCCCTCGAATAACCCAAAAATAAAAGGGTACTATTTTGCTTAGACATATAGAAAGATCTTAAGGCCACAGACAGGCTGAATAGGGCTAATTTATTTTCAAGGAGAGACCGGCCTCTAGTCTGTACACACGAACAACATTTTTAGTTTTTGCTCCAAGAGAGATTTTCTCAATTTTCAAACTTCTTAAGGTTTTGAGTCTTGGGAGGAAAAAAGGTTCTTTCAGCATTTATAGATTAGCTAAAGTTGAAAGGGAACAGAGAAATAGAAAATTCACAAGAACGAGCATTAACATGAAGCTGCCCCCAATCAGATCCCTTCATGACATGTTTTCTCACTAACCATTTCTACCTCATGAAAATATATTCAACTGTCTCATTGTGTCCTGCTTTTCACATACAAAGGCCAAACGCTAGAACTAAGCCGATTCTTCACGTAGGTAAACAGTAGGTTCTTCTGTAAGTCTAAACACATCATTCTTATCCTTATCAGGGTTGGAGCAAAACTTGGGTTCCTCGTGGGGACTGCGCCTCCATCTGAGCAGGGAGCCCCAGGCCACAGGAGCTGTGACAAACACAGGTGCAGGGAGGCAGACGGCCGACCAATAGGGCAGGAGTTTGTGACTGGAATAATATTGATTTTTTTTCATCCTTCTATAGTTTAAAGTTTTAAAAATTAATACTTTTAATTTTCTTTTCAAGTTTAAAATTTTAATAGTTGCCTGAGATATACTGCAAGTACAGTATGAAGACATTTTAACAGGAACATTTTAAAGTATTTTCATTATTCAATAGAAAATCTGAGAGAACTAAAATGCTAGTGTTGACAGTAAGTCAAACTTACAGGGTTCCTGTGAGCACGTTAATTCAGGGGTGCTGCAAACGATGTGTGAACAGCCTGCCTGCAGGCCATGGTCCATCTCTTAGAAGACAATCACCCAGCCATCTTCAGCTATTTTTTTAACTCAATATTAGTTTTAAGAAATAATGCCACAAGTAGCCACAGGATTACTTCCAGAAATACTTTTTTTTTTTTTTTTTCCGCGACAGAGCCTCAAGTCGTCACCCTGGGTAGAGTGCTGTGGCATCACAGCTCACAGCAACCTCTAACTCCTGGGCTCAAGCGATTCTCCTGCCTCCACCTCCCAAGTAGCTGGGACTACAGGTGCCTACCACAATGCCTGGCTATTTTTTGGTTTCAGCCGTCATTGTTGTTTGGTGGGCCCAGACTGGATTTGAACCTGCCAGCTCAGGTGTATATGGCTGTCACTTTAGCCATTTGAGCCACAGGCACCAAGCCCAGAAATACTTTCCTTTTAACATGAGTTTGTTCTATTCTCCTTAAGATTCTAGAATATTTTCTACAGTTTCCTGAAATGAATGAACTTATTTTTCTTATGCAAGCTTGCTGTAGCATATGATTCCTCATTCCAGAAGGTGTTTCCACAGGCCCTGGCCCAGTTCCTTGTGCCAACACACAGTCAACACTGAAGGACTGAACAAACTACCATGTGCCTGCCTGTGCCTATCTGGCAGGGGCAAAGTTGAGCTCCAGGCCTCGGCTATTGATCACAGGGCACAACTGTTGTCTTAGTAAGTGTTGATGATGAAGCTTCACGTAGATTCCTTGGGGTGATCTATTTGCTTTGAACATAAAAAAACCCCAAAAGTGTCTTTTATGTATCTGCAAAAGCTTGCTTTTGAGGAAGGGAAAACTATCAGTGCTTTAACAAAATAGAAAATGAATTGTGATTAACAAGCACATTGAGCTGTGAATAGCTAAGCCTTTCTTGTATAATATTATATTAATTTGGTTACTTTCCAAATTAGCTGAATTTCTAAATTACAGTCCTTTAAAAATATTTAGCTGTCACTTATAATGTTCTTAGTATGTATTCTGAGCACTACAACAATCTAAAGTTTCAACCTCTTCTGAGTACTGTAATCATTCCTAAAGGACCCAGGGTCAGGTTATAGCAGAAGAATGTCTTTGGAAGAGAGCATTGTGTCAGCATTGTTTGCCTCAGCTAATAATCTGCTCATCAACAGAATCGGACAGTGTTCTATATGTGTGTGAAGGGGTCAAGATTGAGTGAGTCTTAGAGACCACACACTAGTTAAAAAACACAAAGGAAAATAAAACATAGAAGTCCTAAATTTAGATTTAAACATAAAATTATACGATGAAAAGAACAGACTTGTCTATGGTTCAAAGGAATAAGAAGATATGGCTCAGTAACCTGTGAATGATATTCTCATTGGATGTCAAACCTATAAGTAGTTTTATGTTCTTTATTTGTATTTTATTTCTTTATTCATTGCTTGTTTTATCCTCAAGATTTTGTTCAAGGATAAAATATTCATTTTTTTATATTCATTCTTAGATTAAAATTATCTGAGTCAACATTACTTTTTTCACATGTACAGCCAATTGTCCATGCATCATTTGTTGAAAATAACATTCTTTTCCTCATGTAATTATAGTTCCACTGTTGTTGTAAGTCAAGTATCTGTTATGTGTAGGTCTATTTCTGGAATCTCAGTTGTGTTTCATTTTCCAATATGTGTGTCCCTTCGACTTTAACACTCCATCTTGATTACTAGAACTTTATTGATTACATAGAGCCATGTAATTATTGAAAGGAGTACAAGACTACATGGGGGTACATTTATGTGAGGCTTTAATGAAGATAAAGGATTTGATGTACCAGGGGAAAGAAGGAGCAGGGAAGGGTCCCAGAGGTCTAGATCTTCAGGGCACAGCTCTTAAAGACTTTTCCTCTTACATAGCACGCACTTTTTCTTGGAAGTTTTAACACTGAGTAACAGATACTTGGCCTCAGGGTAGCCAGAGCACAAGGTCACCAAGCATCTCTCATGCAAGTTGGCTGGATGCTCTGCTCAGGTCTCATAGGCTGAGATCAAGGTGCCCTCATCCAAGGACTTGGAGTCCTCAGGTCTTCAGGACCTTGAATACTCAGTTGTGGGACCGAGTTCCTGTTTTCTTGTTAGCCATGGGTAGGGGTTGTTCTCAGCCTCTTGTAGGCCACCTCACTTGAGTAGTAGCTCAGAACATAGCCATGTGCTCTCTTCCTGGACACTGACAGAGCCTCTCACCCTGAGTTTCTCATTTTCTTTTAAAGGGCTCTGTGATTAGATCAGGACCAGATGGGACAGTCTCCATATTTTAAGCTCAGCTGACTTGGAACTTTAATCACATCTGCTAATCACCTCACAGAAGTACCTAGATCCATGTTTGTTGGAATAATCCAGAGGGGCAGGAATAGTTAGGGTGAGGAAGGTGGTGTCAGAGGCATCTCCAGAATCTCCCACTGTCCCCTGGAGCCTCTCCTGGGCTGGTGCATAGGCTCTTTACCACTAATTCCCTGTGTCATCTTATCTAAATAGCTTTTGGGTTTTCTTTGCCTATTTTCTTGACTCTTTTTACCTTGCCTTCCTGTCTCCACTTCCCCTCTCCTCTGGAATAACATCTCCTTTACCAGCTAATAAGTCCTTTTCCTCATTACAGAGAACTACATTTCTCCCAGGACCTCTATATTTATGCCCATTTTCCTCAACACTCACTTAGGCATTTCTGCCAATGCCAGTTTACCCAACAAATAAGTTGTGGTGCTCAAGTGATGGTAGTTTGGGTATATGTTTGGATCCCCCAAAAGTTGTGTTGTCCAAGATAATACTGTATAGGTAGCCGTCATCCACAAAGAGATTCCTTGGGCACATTTAGCAAACATATGGGCTGTCAGTAGACACGTGAGCCTACCAAATCACCTGTAAACTAATATTTCTTTAAATGTCCCAAATATTCCTTATCTTGATTATTACTTACATCTCCCTCTCCCAAACATGGGCCTTAGACTTTTTGGCAGTGCTATAAGAAGCACACAGAACGTTCCCCATATTCATTGGACTCAGGATTGAAGTGTAAAGTAGCATGGTATATGTGCTGGGAAGTGAAAGTGACCAGCTTTTGTTAAATACCAGGACCTATGTATTAAGTAATAATATTAGCTATTTAATTTTTAAAATATTCCTGGTAGTCTTAATTTATTAATGAGTGAATGGGGTGAAAGAGATTAAGTAACTGGCTGAAGCCTAAATTTGGACTTAAGACTCGTGGTTTCACAGCCAGTTCTTTTCCTTTGATTGTCATTTTACTCATTCATTCATTTCTCCCATCTAAAAAATAATTGCTCATAATCCCACATGCACAAGAATGTCATGAGTATGAATTAGAGGGTGTCAGTGTCACAGACACACAGTAATTGCAAAACAGTGCTTGTCATATCAGATCTGTCATTTCTTCTCTTTAAAGTACATTTAGCCTGGAAAAGTGGCATGAGATTTCAGAAAAAGTATCTATGATGTGTGTTAATGAAGATCCAGTAGTATCCAGACAATCAATATATGACACAGTTTTTCATGATGATGTGTCGTGATGGTTCTATCTGAAATGTTTCGCGGAAAAGAGTTATTTCAGTGCTCATCAGAGTTGTTGGAAAGCCCTTTGGGATGGTGAATGCTTAAGTTTCTTCATTAACTAGAAAGATGAAAATCTGCCAGTGGGCACTAAACATATTTTAACAAATTACTCAAAAGGATAAAGTCACTTCTTCAGTTTTATTCTATAATACTTGGGTGTTTCAATATGATGACTTACAGGGAAATATCTACTCCACTCATCAAAACTAAGAACTTGCTAAATACAAGTCAGCCCAGCAGTGCCTCATAAAAAAACAAAAAATCAAAAAGCCTTATTATTTATCCACAACTCGAACATCAGTGCATCATTCTTCAAGCACCTGAGATACCTTGAGTCATTCTGCCAAAATAGCTTGTCCTACAATAAATGAAGGATCTTCCCCTGAAACACATTTGCTCACTTTGGCTTTTCCATCATGGTTAGTGGCTGGTATCACTAACCATGTAACCAAACAGGCTAGAATTTTTCTAGTGGTTTTTAATTCCTCCTTTTGCTTCACCTATGGTACTAGACAATAAATTTACATATTTTATTTTATTTTATTCCTTTTTCAAGTGAGTGAACACAACTAAAGCCATATTGTTGATGTCCTTAGTTAGAGGCACCATAAGGGTTTTTGGATTGATATAGGGCAATGTATTCAATCTTTATGTCCCCAGCTTGCCCCTTAAATCCAACCTCCACAGTGCAGTTGGGGTGCTCATTCTAAAGCATAAATGACAAAAGTACTCCACTGACAGGACAATTTAGTGACCCCAGAAGAGTCCCTGTCACAGTGAAGTCACACAATAAAGGTATGCTTAACACTTTGACAAAATGATAGATGTATATGGATGATGTTTAGGCCATGCCTACTTTCACAACCTCCACTCCACAAATATGTCTCTCCCCAAACTTAAGAGAAAATTCAGAGATGGAGACCTTAAACTGGCTGTCATCAATTTACATAGCTGAACATTAAGGTCATTGCAGTGAGTATGATTAAGAAATTATAAATGTTTCCACAAAAAGGAAACATACACCATTAGCTGTCAAATCATTTCCTACTTGATTCTGGGATGTTATATCACAAGTTTATAAGTTAGCAAGGATTTATAATTCATAGAGAAATAACATACATTAATGTTAATGTATGTAACATTACACACATACATTGTATGTTACACACATTAATAACATACATTAGTTTATACATTATGAACATGTATTATGTTCATAATTCATACATGAACCCTATGTAGAGAAGGGATCATTTCATAGTTAATTCTCCTTATGCCCTGAAAGTTTAGTGAGTTTTCAAAAACGTTATATAGCTTGGATTGGGAAGATCCTGTCTTGATTTCTAAGGTGAGGGGTCCGCGATCACCGTAGGCTGCACTACCTTACCTTTCTTGTGTGAGTGCGGTGGGTGTTGACTTCTGTCCCAGCAGATCACACGTGGAGACATCCTGAATGCCTGGCTCTGTGCTTGGAGCTGTAGGAGGAAGAGGAGCACCGCTTCTCCCTCTTCTGTCTCCATCTGCAGAACGAAGGGAATAAACACACACAAAACAATGCACCTGTGTCACAATAAAGGTGTGAGAGGATACGGCAGAGCCCAGAAAGGAGCAAGCCAGTGGGGATGATACAAGGGAAACCTGGAAGAAGACAAATAACTTCTCCCCCTTGATGAACCCACACCCACAAGGCCCTCTCCATCCCTTTTATTCACTCACACAGCAAATGTGTTCCGAGGAGCAACATGAGACTGATATTGTCCTGGATACTGCAAAACAGAAATAAGCTAAGTATCAGTATGAGGACAGTTCATTCCCTTGCCTTTTCCAGCTTCTACAGCAGTGTTTGTCAATCTTTTTTAATCTCACAGCACACTTGAACCTATAGTTAAACTTCAGCAGCACACTTAAATTATGTTGATAAAAAAAAGAGTTAAAAAAAGAACATACTTACTATGCTTTGAACTTCTTTCAAAAATATTTAATTAATAATCTTTAAAAATTTTTACAGCACATCCAAGATCCTCACAAGGGATACCAGGGTGCTGTGGCACATGGGTTGAGAATCAGTGTTCTAGAGGCTTCCTGCATTTCTTGGCTTGTGGCTCCCTCCTGTGTCTTTAAGACCAACAATACAGTCTCTTCACAGTTCTTTCTGACCTCTACTATCTGGTCACATTCTCTGAGATACTAACTGCTTCCTTCTGTCCTTGGCAATGACCCAAGTAATTAGATTAGACCCATCTAGCTCATCTAAGATAATCTCCCCATATCAACACTCTTAATCACACTTGCAATTTCCCTTTTGCCATGTAAGATCACATATTAAGAAGTCCTAAAATGTGGACATATTGGGAAAAGACAATATTTTACCTACCACATACGTGAAGGCAGTATAAGAGAGACACACATAGGTCCCCTACAATGTGCATTCCAGGCAGATGGAACCCAGAGTTCAAGGCTTCTGGGGCAGGACTCTGTGTAACCTCTAAGGCACATACAGCAAGCAATAAGCCATGACTGGTTGGGGGAGAGCACAGGGCAGGAACAGAGGTGAGTCCAGATGGGCAACTGGGACCGGAGGGCATAGTACAATGTGTTTTTGTCATAAAGATTTTGTTTTTAATTTAAATGATGTGAACTCAAGCAAGATTGTCCAACCTGTGGTCTGCAGGCCACATGCCAAATTTGTGAGGACTATTTTTGCTCATGTCTGGTGTCAGAAGTGGGAGGTAGGCAGGCTGATCTCTCTGCAGGCCCTCCAATTCAGGGTCAAGCACAGACATAGGCCATCCCTGCAGCTTAAGACCGCCGAAAATAAAAGGCAGGGTAATGTCATCAAGCAATACCAGTCTGGATTAAGGGTCCAGTCTGGTCACTGCTTATTAATTTAAAGTGAAACCAGCTAACAGAGCTGTTTACTCTCCTTTAGGGTAGTCGTCCTCGAGTGTACCATCATACCATCACAGGAGGACAAATGCATTTAAGGAACGTTGGGGTTTTGTCAGGAAAGTAAAGTGTAGGCTGCAACTCTAGATCACTGCCTATTTTCTGCTGCCTAATCTTTAGTAAAGCAAGGAAGTTTCCAGCTTCTATTTATCACGATCTAGGGATAGTTTAAAGTAGAAAAATATGTCATGATTTAAGTAAAGAAAGGATTGTTCTGGATGACCTTTGACACATTTTCTCAAAACTCTTGTTAATTTTCAGAACTCTGTCTCATACAGTCTGCACAGATCTGATGGACCAGGTCTAAAGTGGTGGACAATGGATAGGAGAAAGAATTTTGAATAAAAAGCAGAGTTAAGAAATAAATTCGTTTTCTGGATTTTCATAATCCATTGATTTAGAACTATACAAAGTATCATACTCATATATTTGATCTACCAATAAGAAGGCATATGAGTAACTGTGCCCTAAGAGACCATCTAAACTTTATCAAAACAAGGTGAGTGATGAGTAAAAAATGTATCATAAAAGGGGGTGAATTATTGATACACTTGAAAACAGCCGGAGAGTAAAAGCATATTTCTTATTACCTATACCTGCGTCTTTGTTGACAATTATGCCTAAGACAATAAGAAATTGATTCATGCCTTGTTGTTATTATCACCTCACACAATAATTATCTCCATATTTAACTATGTTTTAATTATTATTGGTATATTTTTCATTAAAACATCTTTCGTTAAATAGATGTTTTATGATATTTAGATATATAATAGAAACTTTTTTCAGACATTTTCCCTTTTATGAACACAAATGATTTAAGAAAATTTTATAATATGAGCTTACAAACTAAAATATTCAATGTGAAATTTAGAAACAGTATTTTCTAAGCTCTAGCCAAAACTATGTAGAGCAATGTAAGTGTATTAGATGCTTCTGTAGCTTAGTCAATTATACACAGCCAATTCAGCATCTGTGATTCCTCCCTGTAGACAGCTTGATGCTGAGATTTCTTGCATCATTGCTCCAGATAACCATCTTTTTCAAGTCTAAGTATCCTACTTGGATTTTAAAACATAGGTAAAATTTAAGAGTATAGAGCTTTCTCCATTTTCTATAAATATTAATCAAACTACATATAACTGAGAAACAGAGTGAAGTCACAAAAACTGTTAACTTTTGAATATGACAAGAGAGAAGGAAGCTATACCTAATTTTTAACACATGCTATTTGATTATGTCTCATTGTATTAGAATTGATAAATTTAGGTACCTGCAGCTCCATATCTGGTTAAATTCTAATTTAAATTCCAATGAAGGCATTGGTTCTCCGGTGGAAGCACTTCACGTAAAATTGGGTGGTCTTTACTGAGTGAATTGTTGCCAGAATTAAGATGCAACTACCAGTTGGTCACACAAATAACTCCATATTGCCCCTCCTAGGATATGCGCGTGTCAATCTCGGATGCTGCTGTTTTCATATAGATTAAATGAGCTTCAGTACTAATTTCCCTGATTTATAAACTGTGACAATTTTATAGCCCACTTTAAGTACTCTGTTCTCATTGGGAAAAGCAGTGTCTAGTAGGACCATGCGGCAGCATCAAGCTTCTTTGTAAATCCTGGGCAGCCCTGAGGGCAGGGCAGGGTAACCGGGGAGCCAGCTCGGATTATGTTGGCTGGGGAGAAGGAAAGGTCAACGTAAATAGTAAATAAATAAGGCAGATTCAATCAGAAATACTTCTGCACAAGAAGTGGAAATACCTCACTACTAATTTTTCTGGCTACCTGAGCAGGAGGAAGAATACAGCTTGCACTTTGTAGATGTTGTTAACGAATTCTTACCATAAAGTAACAGTGGAAAAGGCCGTGGTGAGCAGACAGCAGTCTGCATCAGATACCTTGAGTGGCCTTCTTTCCCGCCAGCAGGCCCCCCTGACCTTTCTGTCCCTTACTGTCTGAGGTCCCCGGAGGGTCAGTCTGGGACAGGCCCTGGGGCCTGATTGAGCCCGGCTGGGTGATGGGGAGCCCAGGGGCGCCGGGGAGCCTGGATCCTGCACCCGCGTCCCCGCAGGGGCCTCTGTCCTCACTAAGCGGTGACGCCATTTATACTAGAATTTCCACAGCTCCCACAGAAACAGAGATCGTGTCATAGAAGGCAGGAGCAAAGGAGAATGTCTGAACAAAGGCGCGGGGGGACTGTGGCTCGGGCGCCTAGGCACGCAGAGAGCACTTTCCTACCGAGCGCTGATGTAAATTTAAAACACCGCATGTCTGGCAACTTCCATTTTTAAGATCCAAGTTCTTAAAGAGAAGCAGGGCTAGACTAGAGAAAGAGGAGGAAAGTAAATTGTGGATGCAAATGAAGGCCAGCTGCCGGAGGGGGCAGGTGGAGCTGAGGCTGCAGGAGCATGGGGAGCAGGTCGTTCCGGTCAGCCTCCGTCCGGAGGAGGCCCCCGCCCGGGCCCTGGAGTGACGGAGATACAGTTTGATGGTCGGAGGGAGTATTATCATGTTTTCTTTCCGGAAAGCCCAGTTTTATTGTCATCACAAAAACCGCAGATGTCAATTCAGGACGAGGGAAGATCCTTGGATTCGGAGCTAGTCAGCCTAATTGCGCATCCAGCGTGCGCCGCAGGAAACATCCAGGAGGCTGAGCCCCAGCAGCAGCTGTGCCCTCTGCACGTTCCGGAATGCTTCCCTCTGGGTCACTGGGCAGTGGGAGCTGTCAGGTAAGATTCAGAAACACAAGAAGCCCGATGCTTATCTCCAACAAGCCGAACCAGGGGGAGGCCTGGAAAATTGATTTGCTGCCCTGGGAGGCTCTGCGGTGTGTCACCAATACAGCAGGCTCTTCAGCGGCTTAGAGGGAGTCAGAAGATTCTGAGCAGAGAGCCTGTAAGGAAGAAGAAGCGCGTTTCTCCCCATCCTCCGACAGAAACAACGTTAAGCAAGGAGAAAACACGGCCCGGGGAGTAGTTGCCTATCAGTAAGATAAGACTCATAGAAGGAAGCCTTCAGGTGGCTTCTCCAGGTGGCTGGGACTACAAGCCGTTCACCCTCACTTCATCCGCCTGGAAGGACCAAAGCAGTGTGTGCACAACCACGCTTTTAACACATTACCCAAGAGGGAATACAGGGGTTCAGCAGAAAAGGGGCAAGGCTCCCCCAAACTAGGAAGCACAAGGAGAAGGTGCAGCCTGCTTGGCGGAGCCAGGACTGCAGGGGAGTCTGCCCCCCAGCCCCTCACCCACACCTCCAGCCCCCGGAATCGCGCACTCCTGGCTGCAGGGGACCGCCGGACCCTCTGGAGCCCTAGTCCACTCAGGAGTGACGGGAGACTGCGAGAGGGAACCGCTCCAGGCAGGGAACATGCCCTTTCTGAACCTTAGTGGCTACAGGAAGATGCCCTTCTGCGTCCTCGCTTTTTCCAGCCTGTGTGTGTTCCTGGAGACAGCACCCCATCCTAGGTGTTAGGGACACTCCTTTCTGCCTGCAGAACCAGGATGTGAGCAGAGGGCCGCTGGCTTCCCACAGCCCGGACCGAGGCGCTCTGGCGGCCCTGGATACTAGGGCAGGAACCAGCTGTTCCTGAGACTTGAGCAGGAGAGTTGAGGGGCTCCCATGGCTCAGGGCCCAGGGCAGGCCGGGGACAAACTGCTCGTTCTCAAGGGACAGCCAGGTCTGCTGCCTCGGCTGGAGATGGGGAGAGAGCCCCGCATAAGTCCCTCACGTGCTGGCCAAGGCCATGGCCACGTGGACCGGCCCCACCCTGCCTGTGGGAGGACCTCCGAGCTGCAGTGACCATCACTCACCCAATCATTCCCCCAGGGCCTGTGGGATGCCCCACCCCTCCGCCACAGCCAGGCATGTACTTTTCGTGGAAACCCCTGAGAGCACGTGCCTGGCCTGGCTCCCCTCGTTGAGACAAGGCAGAACTAGTGTCCAGAAGGTTGCACAGCACAGTCCACCGCCTGGAATACTCAAGCACTCCTCCTGGAGAAGGGAGGCTTAGAACACGCCCCCTACTGCCGCAATCTCAGCTGGGTCCCCCCTGTGGGTACCACCTGCACGCCCACAGCAGGGGCATAACTCCTGGGACCCAAAGAGTGTTTCCTCACTGCTACCACCATCACCCACACCTTGCTAGATGCCTAGGGACTCAAGAGACCACGCTGGCCAGCTGGGTGCACCACTACTGCAACTGGAGACAGCCACCAAGAGTCCCGAGAACTAGCCCTCCTGAAACCAGCACACAGGCACCAGTGACGCTGACCTGGGGCACAGGATAGACGTGTTTAGCCCACTAGTGTCACCACCCACTGCCCCCTAGAGATCAGCCCAGCTGGTGTTCTGGGCCCCAGCACAGCGTCCCACAGCCTGCAGCAGTAAGAGCATCCTAGCACACTGCAGCGACCGGGGCTCCATTAACACTGTACACAGCCGAGAAATCACTCAGAGACGTCACCTCTGCAGCAACCAGAGGGCAGGCCAACGGGCCCTACCCTACAGACGTCATGGTTGAATCTTCAGGAGAATGTCTTTCCACCCCAACAAAAGTAAATTAAAAACCAGGAGGAAGCTATCTTACACAAGATGTGCACAAATCCACATGCAGACACAGGAATATGAAAAAGCAAGATAATACAGCACCCATCAGAGTGTACAAAATTCCTCCAGTAATAAGTCTAAACCAAAAAAGAAATCTCAAAAAGCAAGATTAAGAATTTGAAGTACATGTTTTAATGAAGCTGAACAGGATGCGAGAAAAAACTGGAAAACAGTGCAACAAGATAAGGCCATGGTTCAGAGTATAAATGAGATACTTAAAAAAACAGCGCAAATTCTACAAATGAAAAAATTCATTTAAGGAGATACAAAATACGTTTGAAAGCTTCAAGAATAGATGAGACCTAGGAGAAGAAAAAATGTCAGAACTTGAAGATAGGTCTTTTGAAATAATCCACTCAAACAAAAATAAAGAATGAAAAAGAATAAACGAAGGCTTTGAGATGTTTGGACAACATAAAGTAATAAAATTAAAAAAAATAGTATCTCTGAAGGTGGGGACATCAATATGCTAAAAAGATACCAAGACTCATATGTTCATGGCAGAACTATTCACAATAGCAAATATTTGGAATCAATCTGAGTGTCCATCAGTGGCTGAACGTAGAAGGGAAGCGTGCTGCTGTACACCGTAGGATGCTATTCAGCCATAAGAAAGTGGAATAGTGTCTTTTGCAGCAACTTGGAAAGAACTGGAGGTCATTATAGTAAGTGAATTAAGCAAAAAACAGAAAGTCAATTATCACATGTTCTCACTCCTCAGTGGCTGCTAAAAAATGTGCACCTGTGCACATAGAAAGTGGAATAATGGCCACTGAGACTCAGAAGAGAAGGGGCTGGGAAGGGGTGGGTGATGAGAAATTAGTTAACGGGTACAATGTGTATTGATTGGGTGAAGGACACCCTACAACCCCAGATTTGACCACTGCACGAGCTATGCATGTTGCAAAATTAAACATGTACACCACAAATTTGTACAAAAGAAAGTTCATTGAAAACAACAACAACAACAACAAAGAACAGTAGAAGCATTCAGTATTATCAATAATGATCAGAGTAAGGAAAACCTTCAGTGACCACTTGGCTAAAAATTATTATAGCTTGTTAGACACTGGAATGACTGTCTCACATCCTGGAGGTAGAATGGAACATTTAAAGTGGTCAAAACTGCTCTACTCCTAGCTGGATGGGCCCTGCAGCAGGGCCCGAGGTGGCAGGGTCTGTGCATTTGTGACTGCACTGAGAGTGATCTTTTCAGAGGCAGCTGCAGCTGCAGACTCCCTTCAGGGTGTTGGCTAAATCAGAAAGACCCTGACCTACTCTCCATCACCATCTGTAACAATTAGACCAGGCAGGTGCTCTCAAAGTTGACAAAAGTGATGCACTTGAGAGGGATTTCGGAGGCAAAAATCGATAGGCCCTGGTGATGCATCGGACACAGAGGGCAAGCAACGGAGAGGAGGATGCCCACTTGCTCTCTGGCCTGACCGTGCAGTGCAAGGCGAGGCCATTTGCCGAGGAAGAAAGCCAGCAGGAGAAGCCAATTTGGAGGACGATCACTAGTCTTGTTGAACATTTTGATTTTCAGCATCCTGAGTTCCACGTATTTCTGGGATATGAAAATAGATGTGATTAGTAAGAAGTCGAAATACATGGTGCATCTGATCATGAGAAAGTAGGAGAAGAGAGGGCGCATGAAAGGGGAACAGCACTTTCCCCCAGGACTAAAACTACTTCTTGTAAATAAATCCCCTCACAATGCCTCCCCCCTAAGGAATTACATTCTCCACTGTTGGTGCTTAAGGCAAGAAGAATTCCCCAGTGAAGCCCCAGCTAAGCGCCCTCCCCTGTAGAACTGGTTACCGTTTATCGTGTCTCAGGAGCAAGGACTCTTCCCTCATGGGAGACTATCGGCCCATCTCCTGTCTTTCTGTTTTCATTTTCCTCGTCTGTAAAGTGAATGTTGATAATTATGTCATAGAGCTTTTATAAACATTGAGACAATATTTGCTGAAGCTTTCAAACAATCCCTGGCATATAAAAAGTGTTAATTTAGCATCCTTTAAATAAAAAGCAGCTCCTGATAACTTACTGAGAAATGATGAGTAATTGAAAGGTTTGGTTTAGTAACTTTAACTTGTCCAAAGTCATGATACAGAACAGGAGTTAATTGAGACCGTGTTGTCAAAGGCTACACAAAGTGTCTGTCCGGGACATATACTCATTTCAGTGATTTTTTCCTATAGCAGAGGGGTGGTCAAAAGTGATTTATATTTTCAAAGAAAAAGGGATTTAAAACTTCTAATTTCAGCATAAGTATTAAAACTTCATTTCTTTATATTGGTTAGAACGATCTTCTATCTTAGGGACACTCTGTTTTATATAAATAAGTAGAGTTACAACATAATAAATCTTAGGAAATGAAACCAGTGGATATGATGCATATAATCTTACCAACATCCATGACCATCTTACTAATCATCTGCTCTAGGAATTATGTTTGGGGTTTGCAGGCATTTTAGGAAAGAAGGAAAACTCTTCCTCCTCACATTTTAGAGAATATTACTTTGGTAGAAGTAATTCTCAGACTAGACATCTCATAGAACCATCTTCCTGCAGCAGTAATCAAGTTCATAATACCCCCCCAATTTTTGATATTACTCTAGAAAATTTGCCTAATACAGTATTAAAAAGAAAGTTACAAATTGTGGTTTAGTTATACAAGTAAAAAAACAATATCTTGGGGCAGCACTTGTGTCTCAAGGAGTAGGATGCCGGCCCCATATACCTGGGGTGGCGGGTTCGAGCCTGGCCCCAGCCAAAAACTGCAAAAAAAAAAAAGCAAAACAACGTCCTTCCCCTTTTCCCTGTTACACGTTTGTTTTGTAGTCATCTTATCTGACAATGTGAGAGATGCTGGTGTCTCTGTACACTACATGAACTCTAGTTCCTTTTTACAAAATATGATTTTTCTTTCTCTACAACTATAACCTGTGAGAATTTTTCTCACTTTGTAATTCTTGAATACATTTTTTAAATGGATCTTTTCAGTTTATCATATAAATAGAATTATTTAAGACGTGTCAAGATTGGAATGTTTTATTGTTTTCATTTTGTAAATTTTTTTTTTTTTTTTTTTGAGACAGAGCCTCAAGCTGTCACCCTGCATAGAGCGCTTTGGCATCACAGCTCACAGCAACCTCCAGTTCCTAGGCTCAAGCGAGTCTCCTGCCTCCCAAGTACCTGGGACTACAGGTGCCCGCCACAACGCCCAGCCATATTTTGGTTGCAGCCGTCATTGTTGTTTGGCAGACCTGGGCTGGATTCAAACCCGCCAGCTCAGGTGTACGTGGCTGGCACCTTAGCCGCTTTAGCCACAGGTGCCAAGCCTATTTTGTAAAAATTTTAAATAAAATTATCATGAAGGGTGTAGCAAAATATTTGTAGAGGTTCCCAGTATTTCGTTATGGTAAATTTCAATACATCATATTTTTTTCAAAATATAGTATTTTATTAATTCATTTGACACTTGGGGTAAAAGTGTTAATTATTAATTCTTCCTGAAGAATTGTAACAGTAAGTTACAATTACCCCCTGCTTACCTCTGAAACTCTAGGAATATGTCTTTCTTATATACTTTCCATATGTTTGATATATCATTAAAAATGGATTAGTAAAGTGAAATTTTATACTCTACTACTTAGCATTATCAATACGATTAAAACATTTTTATGTTCTTTTTTGGCTATTGTAATTTTTGTATTATATGCTTGTGTCTTGGTCTTTCCCATTAAAAGTTTTATATGTATAGGGCCGCACTGGTAGCACAGGGCTTAGGGCGCTAGCCACATACACCAAGGCTGGCTGGTTCGAACCTGGCAGGCCATCTAAACAACATGATAGCTGCAACAACAACAACAAAAAAAGCTGGGCCTTGTGGCAGGTGCCTATAGTCCCTTGGGAGGCTGAGGCAAGAGAATTACTTACACCCAAGAGTTGGAGGTTGCTGTGAGCTGTGATGCAAGAACGACATAGTGAGACTCTGTTTAAAAAAAAAAATTATATGTATATATAAACTATATGTAGTTTACATTTATAAATGATGATATGTAAATTATGTTATAATAAATTTTGACAATTTGCATTCCATTTCATGCTCCTATTCTTTTTAAATGCATAGGACTTTAATTGTCATGAGGTTTAGTTCCTCAAGTTCTCCTTGATCACTTTTTCAACATCTATATGATGTGAAGTACATTTTCAACTTTTATGTTTACTCTTTAATTTGATATATTTTACTTTTGTGTAAAATATATAATACACATGTAGGTTTCTTATTTTATTCATATGAAATAATCGTGCATTTGTCCCGGACGTACTTACCAGGTGATACACCTCTTCTTGGGACATTTGAAAGATGACATGTAGATACAAATTTTTACAACCCTTTCCCATAACACCAATAAAAAGGAAGAAAAGTAAAAATTCAAGTAAAATGACAAACTATATACCTTCAAATTCGGTGTTTCTTTGATGGCACCATTATCTTTCCTAATATCTGGCTCAGGGTCTGCTCTGTCATCATATCAAATTCTTAAGTTTCCATCTGAAAAAAGGTCCCTTAGTTCTATACATTATTCCTCTCTGTCTAATACCCTCATTCACCACCATCTCTCCCTTGGACAACTTTGGTTGTCATCACTGGTCTCCTCTCTTAGCAATTTTTACCCCATATTACATTTTTACCAGTTATAAATCTACTTTTCTCTGACTAAATTTAGCATTTCCAATATCATAGTTTACAGATATAAATTTTCCCAAGAAAGTCTAATTTTTGTATAATTTTTTTAAATACTTCTATCAAGACCCATTTGTCCTATATTATCTTTTGGTACTTTCAACGTCACCACTTTCACTAGCAAGAAACAGGGGCAAGTCAACTCAC
This sequence comes from Arctocebus calabarensis, assembly GCA_963573935.1. Classification (NCBI taxonomy): domain Eukaryota; kingdom Metazoa; phylum Chordata; class Mammalia; order Primates; family Lorisidae; genus Arctocebus; species Arctocebus calabarensis. The sequence continues at coordinate 11,299 of CAUYON010137273.1, read as the reverse complement.
GTCTCATTGAAGAGTGAAGACGTCTCTGTTTTCAAATAGCGGTGACTCTGGGGAAGATGCCTGTCTTCTGCCACATTCACAGATGATCATTCTCGATGCATTCTCTCATTCTATTACTTTTTCTAATTCTGAGCCAAATTATACTATTGGCCCAAGGAGTAACCTCTATAGAAGAAGTAAAAGAAATAAAATTCCTTTTTAAAACTTTTAGTTATATAACTATCCTGACAAATATTGTTTTATAAATTGAAATGAGGCTTCGAATTTGTTAAGCCAAACAAATTACACAGTGAAAATGTCTAGATTTCAAAAATTTCTATGTTTTTCTTCTGTAAGGACATACATATTGATAATAATAGCTTACATTCCAATAGAATTTTTATTTTAAGGCAAAAATGTCTTCACATTAAAGTATCTTTTCCACATTTAATAAAAACTGAATTACTAAATTGAAGTATTATGTCAAAAAGAAAGCACTTCATCATGAAATACTCCTTTGGTAAAACAAATGGTACATGTTATCACATGTGGATAATATTAACATTAGTCTTTTCTTTATACATGTTTTCTGGGTAATCATTTTGAATAAATGACAGGAAGTTCCTGTAGTTTTGTCACCTGTTTCTACGTGTGTACTGTGTTGTTGTAAGAGACTTGGAGACACTAGTGCAAAGGAAGACATTTCCTCAGGTAGACAGGGAGGAAGAACAGCAAAGACTCAAATTACAATGGTGAAAAAAGAAAATAAGCAGGTGAAAAACACTTACATGTTGTTGAGGAAAAATGGTATCTTATAAGTATTTTAAGAAAAAAAAAATAAGATTTAAGAAAAAGGCAGACATAGTAGGGCTGAGTACATTGGATACTTTTTCTTCCATTCTTGGGATGCTTTGCTACGTATGAAAGCTATAACCCAATTACAGCACAAGAATATGGGGAAAGGGGCAAGGGAGTAGGGAGGATGGGCGGAGGGATAGTAATTGGTGGGTCCACACTTAAGGTGCATCTTAGAAGGGTACAGATGAAACTTACTAAATGCAGAATGTAAATGTCTGTACACAATAACTAAGAAAAATGCCATAAAAGCTATGTCAACTAGTTCGATGAAAATATTTCAAACTGTATATAAAATCAGCACATTGTACCCCATGATTGCATTTATGTACACAACCATGATTTAATAATAATCATAAAAGAAAAGAAAAAAAAAGATAAAGGCAGAGAACAGATAATAAAAATTTAACGGGGTATTTTGGTAACGTGACAACATAATTTTAAAGTATATTTTTAAATTGTAAAGTAAGGGATCAATGAAAAGGAAGAGAAATGACAGGAAATTTGCCTGTGATATTACAGCAGATTTTAATGCTACGCAGCTTCGTTTTAGTTAATATGGGCCAAGGCTACATCTACATTTCTTGACAGCTGGGGATATTAATTTTATATTTCTAAGTCTTATGAATTGTCCTTTCATCTTTTATTCTTTTTATGTTATCTGGGCTTTAGGATGCTACTTTTTGATGCTTTTTTCCCCTGGAATATTTATTGATTTCTGATTGTGCACTTGTCTTTGCCAGTGGGACGGTTCTCCCTTCTTGGTGAATGTTGTTCCTGATTATCTTCCACATCCTGGCTCCACCAATGATGATCTGGGGCTGGAAGCACAGATGCTGTTAGCAGACAGCTTTCAGAATCTGAGGCCTTCTCGTGTGGGCAGCCACCTCGCACACTCGTGACCTCCCATGGGCTTCCTGCCCAAATGCCCACTCCTGAGGCTCAGATCCTGCTCTCAGCCTCTTCTGCCCTTGATTCTGTTGCTTTGCTCAAGCCAGGTGATGGAATTAAGGACAAAGGGCAAAGACTGAGTATCTCACTTAGCTTGACTTTGTACATGGTTTTTCTGAACTCAGAACAGCCTGATCTCTTCACTGTCTGTATTTGGGGCTTTGTTGTTTTTCTTCCCATCCACACACTTGAACTCCTATGCTATAGGAATTTCTCAAAGTTATGATTCTCCACCTGTTTCTTTTACGTTTTCTACCCATTCACACACTTGAACGCCAACAAATAATTTAAAATATTGAGATTATGTTTAGGGTCCCCTCATATATTCCAGGATAATCTTCTCATTTTAAGATTGATAATTTAAACACATCTGCAAAAACCATATAGGGTAACATTCACAGGTTGCAAGGATTAGGATTTGATGCCTTCAGGAGGCACCATTCATTCCACTACATCTAATGCTTATCTTTCAAGTGCTTCAATTTTCTTATTAATTTGCTTTTTCCTTTCCTCCTCTTTTTTTTATTCTTGAAAAGGATTAATAATACATACATGTTATATTTATTATATATCTTGTACATTTAATATTTATTAATATATACATATTTGATTAAAGATAATCATAAGATCATATACACCTATTTCTTTATAGTATATTCCATCTCCTATCTTACTTAATATTTGAATATAAAATATTATAATTAAAACTGTATAAGCACTTGTATGGAAATATAGATTCATAAATCAGAGTAGGAAAACAGAAACACATCAAAGTATATAAAGTAATCTGATAACATAATATGGGAGAAATTTCAAATAATCATGAAAATGATGAATTATATTTGGTGGCATCTATTTAGAAAAAATAGATGTAACAGTTTTTTCTTTTTAAATTCTTTTTAATTTCTTTTTAAATTTCTTTTTTCAAACTCGATTCTGGGCGGAGTAAAGATTTAAATGTAAAAACATAAAATTATAAGAAACACACAAGAACTAAGAAAGAAGAGAATTTAGGTTTATATATGGAAGTAAATAATGTGTTTAAGTATCACTTAACGTGAATTCGAGTCTGTCTTTAAATGACATTTAAAAATTAAATAATTATCTTTTGGTGGAGTATGACTTTTTAGGCTCCCAGCTAAATATTGATGTAAATACCTCTTAAAATGAAGAAATAAAAATGCTTGTTTAGTATTCTGAGTACCATATTCAACTAATACTTAAAAAATACAGATCACAACAATAACAAGCTCAGATACTTGGAAGACAGGGAGAAGGAGGACAAATTTGAATATATTTTTTGATATTTTTATTCCAATCTTAGAACAAACAATTTATGCATTTACTTAAAATAGAAAACATAGATACCACACAATAATAAATACATACTTTTTTTTACCTACAAGAAAATCCTTATCAATTTTCAGATACTCATGTGGCAAAAATCATTCCCGGGGAAGAGTTCCTTTAATGCCATTTGGAAGTGATGATGTGATAGGACTTTTTGTGTTTTCACACATTTTTTGCTCAAATATGGCAAACCTTTGTCTGAAGACAAAGAAGGAAGTGAAGATGTGATAGGACTTTTGAAAAGACTCGCCTTTGAGATGACATTTGTTTGCATTTGTTTGCAACCCTTGAGTGAGCCATTTCCCACCCATCCCTTAGGACTTATGGTCCTCTGTCTATATAACATATCACATAGTATCCACACATTAAGTGGAAGAAAAAAATTAATTGGAAAAAAAAATACTTTTCTTCATATTTTAATCAGTATTTTTAAGAATGATTTATTTTAAACTTTAAACTTTTGAGGACATGGTACTAATATGGATACTTAAACATAAATGATCTTTTGTTTTACCTACCTTTAAAGAGAAAATTGTATATAAATATAAATTTTTATATTTATCCAAATATAAAATGAATTTATCTTCTGATCCTGATGACTCTATTCCAGGTATTATTCTAAAGAGATACTTGGCCTAGTGAACATATGTGTTAATAGCAATTGCTGTTTCTATCAGTTGGAATAGATTCAATTGAAATAGGCTTTGCTGCAATAACAGACACCAAACATCTTAAAAATGACAAAGGTTAGCATTTTCAGTAACATTTCATGTCACCCATCAGACCAGTGGGGGCCAGGCAATAAAATTCTACCACATGCTTAGAATGGGGGAGAATCAGAATATTTCTGCTGAACAATTTTACCAACTACCATCATTGTGCATCCCTGAATTTTCTCTTTATATTAAAATAATTGACAATCAAAACAATTGTCAATGATGGTTAATAAAATAAGTTATCTCCAAGGCATTGGAATCCAATGCTACTATTTATGAGATAATTTAATTCAAAAGTCATCGACACAAATAATTTTGGTAAATTCCACTGGAAGAACCAAGCACTGTTAGTTAGTATATAATGTATATACTAGTTTGTATATAATGTATATATAATAGCTACTCCTATTTATTTAAATTTATAAGTGGAAAGGTATAGAAATAGAAACACCAGGAAGTTCAGATACGAATGTTGTCAAGGAGGACTGACTTGGGTGAGGACAGTGATAGTGCCATAAAACTTTCCTCAAATATTTCTTATTTTCTCTTAAAAGGTGTATGTTATTGTGTAAACAAATGCTCCACACTACCTTGGATTTGATCATTGACAATTTAGACTTCCTAGAAGGACTGTGAATCACTCTTTTTAACTAGTACTTTGTTTTCACACATTTTTTGCTAAAATGTGAGAAACCTGTTAATTTTGTGTGTTTTTTATGTAATCAGTCAGTTAAAATATTTTATTATTATATTCATGGACTTCTTTGTAAAATAATCTTACTATTCAAATTGAAGCACGTCGTTCTGCCTGTTTCTGCTTGCTACCTTTTGGAGGAACTCAGGCTGATGGAGTACACTAAACAAGGGTGGGATGAGACAGAAACTAGCACTGAACCAGGTCCCTGGCCACAAATGTTGTAGCTGTACAAAACCCGTGATGCAACTGTTTCCATCATTCAGCATGGAGCAGTGCTAGAAAGAGCTGCCTGGGGCCTCACGGTCACCCCACCTCTTGCTCAAGGCCACTTTCCCAAACATGGTGCCAAGTGCTAACTCCAGGCAAAGCCCCATGTTCCCCAAGACCAAGGGGTAAATCGGGTTCTGAGGATATAGAGGAGTAGGGGGTTTGGACCCACTGATTGGGAAGGTGAAACACTGGAGGCCTACCAGGGAGTGGTTGCTACTATGTGAGAAAGGGACAGAGATTTTAGGGTGTTGCACCTTAAAACCATCAACACCAGGGTGATGAAGCTGAGACTTCACAGAGGCCATGATGTGGGAACAATGACCACACCCCCAAACAAGGCCTACTCTAAACTTATCCTGAGGAAGCTTAAAGACACGGAGGAAAGAGAAGGGTAGACTGAGGAGAACTGATAATCTAAAGAGCTCGGGGAAAACCCTGGGTCTTCCACAGAGCCACCTTAACAAAGTATAAAAGAAGTCTTCACAAGTTCAAGGTGACTTGCCAGCAACTTATCTGCTGACTACCACAAAAACCCTACATTCTTCAGGGGAAGATAACAAGATAACCAATTTCTATCTAAAATAGCATCTGCAGTGTACAGGAAACAATAACACACTCCTAAAAATATATGCCTCTGTATGTATATATCCAAGGGAAGAATAAAAGAAAAAAGCATCCATGGAATGACCCAGATGTTAAATTTATTGGCAAAAGAGTAAAACAACTATTACACATATATTCAAAGAATTAAAAGAAGTTATAGTCTTAAAAAGTGAATGAGGAATATCATCTGAGAAATGAAAATGTTAAAAAGAATCAAATGGTAACTCTGGAAGCTAAAAGTTCAATAACTATAACAAATTCACAGCATGGGCTTAACACCAGGCTGGATATGGTTAGAAAAAAAAAAAAAATCTCATTGATTTTGGACAGATCTATAAAAAGTTTTTAAACTAAAGAAGAAAGAGAAGAATGATTAATGAAAAATGAATGGAGTTTCAGAGATTTGTAGGGCAATATCAAACATTTCAATATATGTGCAATTCAAATTTTAGAAAAAGATGTTGAGAATGAGTCAGAATTTGTTAAAGTTATAAAATTGTTAAAGATATAAGAAACATTTCAAAAAATTGCTGAAAAACTTCAACCCAGGTTTCCAAAAAAACTCAGCAACCCAGAGCAAGATAAGGACAAAAAAAACCGTTATGCACTTCATATTCAACTGTGGAAAACCAGACACAGACACTTTGAAACCAGGAAGATAGAAAAGAAACCCTGCATCTAGGGATATAGGGACATGAGTGGCAGCTCTGCAGTGCTGGGAAAAACAACCACAGCATCCAGACCATCCCAGAACTCTTATGTGATGACATCCTTCAGAAATGGGGGACATTTTCAGCCTGGATATGGTTGAAAAAAAAAAAAATACTCATTGATTTTGTACAGATCCCATACAAAGTTTTAAAACTAAAGAAGAAAGAGAAAAGTGATTAATGAAAAATGAACATTTTCAGAGATTTGTAGGGCAATAACCAACATTTCAATCCATGTGCAAGAAAGGGCCTTTTCAGATGAATGAAAGTTGAGTGGTTTCCTTGCTAGCAGATGTGTGTTCCCGGAAACGCTCCAGCTGTCCTTCCTGCGGAAGCACGGAAATGACGTCAGGGGATGCGGCTCCAAAGCAGGAAGGAAGCGCAGGGCCTGGAGCTGCTGCAGGACATGCCTCGGCCCCGCCACTTTGGATGCAGAGCCTGGAGCGAAGCCGGGGCTCTCAGCTCACAGCTCTGGTCACTTCGTGCGGGCCTAGATGAGTAGGAGCCCCGGACTGTTTGCAGCTCCTGGAAGTGACCAGACCCAGAGGGGTTTGTGTTCCTTACAAGGAGCTGCAGAGCAGGTGCGAGAAGAAATGCCTCCCAGGCTGTGAGCTCCGGGGCAAGGGGCCCCATCTGCTCCCCTGGTTCAGACATTTTAAATCACCATTTATTCTTGAAAAATGAGAGCAAAACATCTTCTCTATCTGACCCACTACATTGTTTAGCCATAATTGTTCATAAATTCTCAAAACAACCAAGAGTTCAAACAATTGCAGAACAAAGTAGAATCCCTGGGGGCTTCTTTAACTAAAACATGTTGGGTGGATTGTAATTTTGTTCCAAGACGGAAAGAAATGTGGGAACACCAAAAACTATAGTTGTAATAGACTTATTTATCTTGCTGTTTAATTTAATGGCAAAGCTACCATAATGTTTGGCAAGGGCTGTTAATTTTGGATAAATATTCCTTAACAAGTTGTGGAAATGAACTATCTCCAGGTTATCAGCTCTTTTATTGAGACTTCCAGAAACACAATGAACCTGGCTTATGTTAGCTAATGTTCTACTCCAAACTCTGTTAGCACAAACCCATAAAAGTTCAGAAGATAGTACATTATTATACGTACACATAATACTGTATTGGATAATATACGTACACATGCAAATTTATGTGCATATCTGTATATATGATATATGTCAGAGTTGGTTTTATGTCTCTTGCATCAGTGGAAGAAGGAGATACTGTTTAATAAATAATACTGGAATCACTGATTATCTGTATGAGGGAAAAAGTCAAATCGGATTCCTAAAATACCATGCATAAATATTTCTAGATAAACTAAAATTCAAATATAGAAAGTAAAAACTTCCATTAAAAATAATAATGAATACCTCATTTACTTATAGGTGAGCAAGGATTTCTTCAATAGTACACAATGAAGATACCAGCAAAGAGTCATAGCATAACTGCCTTACAGTTAAGAACATCTATTAAAAGATACCTAAACAAGGTGGAACAAAATGCAAAACCAAGAAGACTGTATTTGCCACATATAAAATCTACAGGGATTGGTACATAGGATATACAAATTACTTCTATGTATTATTCAGTTAACAAAAACTAATAAGAAGTATCCAATTAGAAAAACTGACAAAAATTTGAAGCATTTTATAACAGAGAGTGTGTCATTGACCAATGTACATATGAAAACATGGCCAAACTCATGAGTCATAAAAGATTCAAACTGAATTAGGAAGACATACTATTATCCACATGATAAATGAAAATTAACCAATTGGAGATCACAAATGATATTGTAGACTAGAAGAATGCTTATGAACCGCTGCTGAAGACAGAAATCAGTATAAATATTTTCCAAAGCAATTTGGAATTATTTGTTAAATCAAAAATTCACAAGACCTATTACATTTTTATCAAGAAATACACTTTTATAAGTTGCTTATTAAAACACTTCTCCCACACATACATGCAAAATCTAATTATCTACAACGTTTAAAGTAATTAAATGAAAAAAAAAAAAAAAGACAAAAACTAGGCAAGTATTAACAACAAGAACAACAAAAAGCTGGTGTAGCAATATTTAGACCAGAAAAGTATGTAGGCCAAAAACTTGTAAGTGTAATCATCCATTAAGAAAATAAACAATTTGCTGGGAAGATAAATATAGATGTATAAAAATTCTAGGCCTATTTTACTCTAGCAAGAAAGCTTAATAATAAAATTGTGAGTAAAATAGACAAACCCAGATCAGAATTTTGGAGAATTTATCATGTTAATATCATAATAATAAATTTATCTGGCAAAAAATGTAAAAATAACTTTAAAGGAATCAAATAACAAGGCTGGTACAATTGGTATATTTAGTCTTTCATCCCACAATTAGGGAACTTTTTTGTTTTTCTTTCTCAAAAACAGAAGATTTGATGATATGTAAGCTGCAAAGAAAGAATAGGCTTTTACAAGTAAATTGTTGATGCAGAATCAGCTCTTTACTCATGAAATAAGTGAGTTAGAATTCAATAACAAAATGATGTCCAAAAGTCTTCTTGTGTTTATTTGGTAAGAGTCTCACCAGAGTGTGTGTTGACCTTAAAAAAAATAGTGCCTAACAAATGACCCTGGATCTTTCTAATTGGTGACTTAGTAAGTAGTATTTCTAGCATGTGAGCTTCTTGGTGTTCATAGGGGAAGCCTGCCTTCTCACCATCCATTTCTGTCTGACTATAGTGCAGTTTTCAGTATTTGTGTCATCTCGACACTTGTAAAATAAGTAAATAAGTAATTACGTTGGTATGTTTAAGTATCAGGGTTAAGCCAATGCCTTATATAATGAATTTAAGTTCTGTCCTTTTGAAGAGTTTTTGTAGCATTTGAATTTGCTGATTTTTGAAGTCCTTGGGTAACTAACCTTTATCCTTCTCCTAGCTAAGTTTCTTCTCTTAGCCCCTGTGTGGCTGCCTATTTCACATCTTTTCCTTCCTCTTCAGTCCTTCCCTCATTCTCCTTTCAATTTACGACCTTCTTCTGGTGCACCGAAAAGTTCTGGGCAATAGAAGAGATTTCCATGATGTCCATCACCCTTTCTCCAGCCACTCTGCATCTGCGGCCCTTTCCTTGTGTTGCAGAAGATGAACTGAGGCCTCAGCAACCTGGTTGCTCCAGCCATCTCCCGACCTTCCTTACTGACCTGCTTCCTCCTGCTGTCTGCCCCTCCCTGTCCAACAGCATCACCATTGCCCCAGAAATGCCTTTCTTAGAAAACCAACTATCATGCACAACTATGTCCAAAATTGAATTCCAGAATTTCTTCTCCCTCCAAATCTACTTTCTTGAAAGATCATCCCTCCCCACATCAGTAAATGGTGTCCAGACCCCAAACTTGGAGTTGAGTCTTCTCTTTCTTCAAATCCCACATTCAATTCAAAACTGAGTCCTCTAAGTTTTACCTTTAAATTAGATCACCCTTACCGCCCTGGGCCAATCTGATGTCACCTTCCTTCTGACTGATCACAGCAGCCTTCTATGGAGTACTGGCTTCCTTCTTGTCATGCAGTTTTCCTTTCCTCCTTCCTCCCTTCCTTCCTTCTTTCTTTCCTTCCTTTCTTTTCTATTAAATCATAACTATGTACATTAATGCATCTATGGACATAATGTGCTCATTTGATACATAATTTGGAATGCTTACATCAAACTGGTTAACATAGTGTTCACCTCACTTGTTGTGTTGAGACATTTATACTCTACTTTTTATTTTTAATTTTTTTTATTAAATCATAGCTGTGTACATTAATGCAATCATGAGGTACAATGTGCTGGTTTTATATACAATCTGAAATATTTTCATTAAACTGGTTAACATAACCTTCATGGCATTTTCTTAGTTATTGTGTTAAGACATTTGTATTCTGCATTTAGTAAGTTTCACCTGTACACTTCTAAGATGCACCGTAGGTGTGGTCGCACCAATTACCCTCCCTCCATCCATCCTCTCCCCTCTCCTCCCCTCCCTTACTCCTTTCCCCATATTCTTGTGCTGTAATTGGGATATAGGTTTCATACGAAAGCTATAAATTAGTTTCATAGTAGGATTGAGTACATTGAATACTTTTTTTTACATTCCTGAGATACTTTGCTCAGAAGAATATGTTCCAGGTCCATCCATATAAGCATGAAAGAGGTAAAGTCTCCATCTTTCTTTAAGGCTGCATAATATTCCATAGTTTACATATACCACAATTTATTAATCCATTTGTGGGTTGATGGGCACTTAGGTTTCTTCCATGACTTAGCAATTATGAATTGGGCTGCAATAAACATTCTGGTACAAATGTCTTTGTTATAATGTGATTTTTGGTATTCTGGATATATACCCAGTACAGGAATTATAGGATTGAATGGCAGGTCTATTTTTAGACCTCTAAGTATTCTCCAAGTATTCTCCAAACATCTTTCCAAAAGGAACGTATTAGTTTGCATTCCCACCAGCAATGTAGAAGTTTTCTCCACATCCATGCCAATATCTCTGGTTTGGGGATTTTGTGATGTGGACTAATCTTAGTGGAGTTAGATGATAGATCAAAGTAAATTTGATTTGCATTTCTCTGATTATTAAGGATGGTGAGCTTTTTTTCATGTGTCTGTAGGCCATCTGCCTGTCTTCTTCAGAGAAATTTCTCTTCAAGTCCTTTGCCCACCCTGAGATGGGATCGCTTGTCCTTTTGTTGTTAATACATTTGAGTTCTCTGTGGATTCTGGTCGTTAAACCTTTGTCTGAGGCATAACCTGCAAATATCTTCTCCCATTCTGAGGGCTATCTGCTTGCTTTACTTACTGTGTTCTTGGCTGTGCAGAAGATTTTTAGTTTCATTAGGTCCCAGTAGTGTATTTTTGATGCTGCTTCAATTGCCCCAGGGGTCCTCCTCATAAAGTATTCTCCCAGGCCGATTCCTTCAAGCTTTCTCCTAGTAATTTTTTTTTTTCCATAGAGACAGAGTCTTACTTTATAGCCCTCAGTAGAGTGCCATGGCATCACACAGCTCACAGCAACCTCCAACTCCTGGGCTTAGGCAATTCTCTTGCCTCAGCCTCCTGAGTAGCTGGGACTACAAGTACCCACCACAACGTCTGGCTATTTTTTTGTTGCATT